>JAIUSX010000195.1:0-125910 GCA_026573805.1 Hesperophylax magnus
AATTTTTTTCGGTTGTTACCATAGATCCGGAAAAAACACCCTGCATAGTCCGAACCCAAGTCCTTCAATAGTGTCAATAAAAATGATGATTTTTTCAGAAATGCAACCTTTTGCTTATTTTGAGAATGATTTCGCTTAAGTCCATGATTCTTATCATAAATCGGAATTTTTCGTTCAGTTAGTACCATACAGCCGGAAAAAATACCCTCCAAAGTCCGAACCCAAGTCTTGCAATAGTGCCCATAAAAATGATGATTTTTTCAGAAATGCACCTTTTTAGTGATTTTGTGACTGATTTAGGTTGAGACCATGAGTCATACCATGAATGCAAATTTTTCGTTCGGTTGATACCATAGAGCCGGAAAAAACAACCTCCAAAGTCCGAACCCAAGTCCTTCAATAGTGCCCATAAAAATGATGATTTTTTCAGAAATGCAACTTTTTGCTGATTTTGTGGCTGATTAAGCTTGAGACCATGATTCTTACCATGAATCCGAATTTTTTTTCGGTTGTTACCATAGATCCGGAAAAAACACCCTGCATAGTCCGAACCCAAGTCCTTCAATAGTGTCAATAAAAATGATGATTTTTTCAGAAATGCAACCTTTTGCTTATTTTGAGAATGATTTCGCTTAAGTCCATGATTCTTATCATAAATCGGAATTTTTCGTTCAGTTAGTACCATACAGCCGGAAAAAATACCCTCCAAAGTCCGAACCCAAGTCTTGCAATAGTGCCCATAAAAATGATGATTTTTTCAGAAATGCACCTTTTTAGTGATTTTGTGACTGATTTAGGTTGAGACCATGAGTCATACCATGAATGCAAATTTTTCGTTCGGTTGATACCATAGAGCCGGAAAAAACAACCTCCAAAGTCCGAACCCAAGTCCTTCAATAGTGCCCATAAAAATGATGATTTTTTCAGAAATGCAACTTTTTGCTGATTTTGTGGCTGATTAAGCTTGAGACCATGATTCTTACCATGAATCCGAATTTTTTTTCGGTTGTTACCATAGATCCGGAAAAAACACCCTGCATAGTCCGAACCCAAGTCCTTCAATAGTGTCAATAAAAATGATGATTTTTTCAGAAATGCAACCTTTTGCTTATTTTGAGAATGATTTCGCTTAAGTCCATGATTCTTATCATAAATCGGAATTTTTCGTTCAGTTAGTACCATACAGCCGGAAAAAATACCCTCCAAAGTCCGAACCCAAGTCCTTCAATAGTGCCCATAAGAATGATGATTTTTTCAGAAATGCAACATTTTGCTAATTTTGTGAATGATTTTGCTTAAGACCATGATTCTTATATGAAACAACATATTTCTTGCCGCTTGGAACTATAGAACCGAAAAAATGCCCTATAAAGTCCGAACCCAAATCTTGCAATAGTGCGCATAAGAATGATGATTTTTTCAGAAATGCACCTTTTTGCTGATTTTGTGACTGATTTAGGTTGAGACCATGAGTCATACCATGAATCCAAATTTTTCGTTCGGTTGTTACCATAGAGCCGGAAAAAACACCCTCCATAGTCCGAACCCAAGTCCTTCAATAGTGCCCATACAAATGATGATTTTTTCAGATATGCAACTTTTTGCTGATTTTGTGGCTGATTAAGCTTGAGACCATGATTCTTACCAAGAATCCAAATTTTTCTTTCGGTTGTTACCATAGAGCCGGAAAAAACACCCTCCATAGTCCGAACCCAAGTCCGTCAATAGTGCCAATAAAAAAGATGATTTTTTCAGAAATGCAACTTTTTGCTAATTTTGTGAATGATTTCGCTAAAGGCCATGATTCTGATATCAAACAAAACATTTCTGCTCGATTGGAACTATAGAGCAGAAAAAAATGCCTTATAAAGTCCGAACCCAAGTCCTTCAATAGTGCCAGTAAGAATGATGATTTTTTCAGAAATGCACCTTTTTGCTGATTTTGTGACTGATTTAGGTTGCGACCATGAGTCATACCATGAATCCAAATTTTTCGTTCGGTTGATACCATAGAGCCGGAAAAAACACCATCCATAGTCCGATCCCAAGTCCTTTAATAATGCCCATAAGAAAGATGATTTTTTCAGAAATGCAACTTTTTGCTGATTTTGTGGCTGATTAAGCTTGAGACCATGATTCTTACCATGAATCCAAATTTTTCGTTCGGGTGTTACCATAGAGCCGGAAAAAACACCCTCCATAGTCCGAACCCAAGTCCTTCAATAGTGCCCATAAGAATGATGATTTTTTCAGAAATGCACCTTATTGCTGATTTTGTGACTGATTTAGCTTGAGACCATGATTCTTACCATGAATCCAAATTTTTCGTTCGGTTGTTACCATAGAGCCGGAAAAAGCACACTCCATAGTCCGAACCCAAGTCCTTCAATAGTGCCCATAAAAATGATGATTTTTTCAGAAATGCACCTTTTTGCTGATTTTGTGACTGATTTAGCTTGAGACCATGATTCTTATATCAAACAACATATTTCTGCTCGCTTGGAACTATAGAGCCGAAATAAATGCCCTATAAAGTCCGAACCCAAGTCTTGCAATAGTGCCCATAAAAATGATGATTTTTTCAGAAATGCACCTTTTTAGTGATTTTGTGACTGATTTAGGTTGAGACCATGAGTCATACCATGAATGCAAATTTTTCGTTCGGTTGATACCATAGAGCCGGAAAAAACAACCTCCAAAGTCCGAACCCAAGTCCTTCAATAGTGCCTATAAAAATGATGATTTTTTCAGAAATGCAACTTTTTGCTGATTTTGTGGCTGATTAAGCTTGAGACCATGATTCTTACCATGAATCCGAATTTTTTTTCGGTTGTTACCATAGATCTGGAAAAAACACCCTCCATAGTCCGAACCCAAGTCCTTCAATAGTGTCAATAAAAATGATGATTTTTTCAGAAATGCAACCTTTTGCTTATTTTGAGAATGATTTCGCTTAAGTCCATGATTCTTATCATAAATCGGAATTTTTCGTTCAGTTAGTACCATACAGCCGGAAAAAATACCCTCCAAAGTCCGAACCCAAGTCCTTCAATAGTGCCCATAAGAATGATGATTTTTTCAGAAATGCAACATTTTGCTAATTTTGTGAATGATTTTGCTTAAGACCATGATTCTTATATGAAACAACATATTTCTTGCCGCTTGGAACTATAGAACCGAAAAAATGCCCTATAAAGTCCGAACCCAAATCTTGCAATAGTGCGCATAAGAATGATGATTTTTTCAGAAATGCACCTTTTTGCTGATTTTGTGACTGATTTAGGTTGAGACGATGAGTCATACCATGAATCCAAATTTTTCGTTCGGTTGTTACCATAGAGCCGGAAAAAACACCCTCCATAGTCCGAACCCAAGTCCTTCAATAGTGCCCATACAAATGATGATTTTTTCAGATATGCAACTTTTTGCTGATTTTGTGGCTGATTAAGCTTGAGACCATGATTCTTACCAAGAATCCAAATTTTTCTTTCGGTTGTTACCATAGAGCCGGAAAAAACACCCTCCATAGTCCGAACCCAAGTCCGTCAATAGTGCCAATAAAAAAGATGATTTTTTCAGAAATGCAACTTTTTGCTAATTTTGTGAATGATTTCGCTAAAGGCCATGATTCTGATATCAAACAAAACATTTCTGCTCGATTGGAACTATAGAGCAGAAAAAAATGCCTTATAAAGTCCGAACCCAAGTCCTTCAATAGTGCCAGTAAGAATGATGATTTTTTCAGAAATGCACCTTTTTGCTGATTTTGTGACTGATTTAGGTTGCGACCATGAGTCATACCATGAATCCAAATTTTTCGTTCGGTTGATACCATAGAGCCGGAAAAAACACCATCCATAGTCCGATCCCAAGTCCTTTAATAATGCCCATAAGAAAGATGATTTTTTCAGAAATGCAACTTTTTGCTGATTTTGTGGCTGATTAAGCTTGAGACCATGATTCTTACCATGAATCCAAATTTTTCGTTCGGGTGTTACCATAGAGCCGGAAAAAACACCCTCCATAGTCCGAACCCAAGTCCTTCAATAGTGCCCATAAGAATGATGATTTTTTCAGAAATGCACCTTATTGCTGATTTTGTGACTGATTTAGCTTGAGACCATGATTCTTACCATGAATCCAAATTTTTCGTTCGGTTGTTACCATAGAGCCGGAAAAAACACACTCCATAGTCCGAACCCAAGTCCTTCAATAGTGCCCATAAAAATGATGATTTTTTCAGAAATGCACCTTTTTGCTGATTTTGTGACTGATTTAGCTTGAGACCATGATTCTTATATCAAACAACATATTTCTGCTCGCTTGGAACTATAGAGCCGAAATAAATGCCCTATAAAGTCCGAACCCAAGTCTTGCAATAGTGCCCATAAAAATGATGATTTTTTCAGAAATGCACCTTTTTAGTGATTTTGTGACTGATTTAGGTTGAGACCATGAGTCATACCATGAATGCAAATTTTTCGTTCGGTTGATACCATAGAGCCGGAAAAAACAACCTCCAAAGTCCGAACCCAAGTCCTTCAATAGTGCCTATAAAAATGATGATTTTTTCAGAAATGCAACTTTTTGCTGATTTTGTGGCTGATTAAGCTTGAGACCATGATTCTTACCATGAATCCGAATTTTTTTTCGGTTGTTACCATAGATCTGGAAAAAACACCCTCCATAGTCCGAACCCAAGTCCTTCAATAGTGTCAAGAAAAATGATGATTTTTTCAGAAATGCAACCTTTTGCTTATTTTGAGAATGATTTCGCTTAAGTCCATGATTCTTATCATAAATCGGAATTTTTCGTTCAGTTAGTACCATACAGCCGGAAAAAATACCCTCCAAAGTCCGAACCCAAGTCCTTCAATAGTGCCCATAAGAATGATGATTTTTTCAGAAATGCAACATTTTGCTAATTTTGTGAATGATTTTGCTTAAGACCATGATTCTTATATGAAACAACATATTTCTGCTCGCTTGGAACTATAGAGCCGAAAAAATGCCCTATAAAGTCCGAACCCAAATCTTGCAATAGTGCGCATAAGAATGATGATTTTTTCAGAAATGCACCTTTTTGCTGATTTTGTGACTGATTTAGGATGAGACCATGAGTCATACCATGAATTCAAATTTTTCGTTCGGTTGTTACCATAGAGCCGGAAAAAACACCCTCCATAGTCCGAACCCAAGTCCTTCAATAATGCCCATACAAATGATGATTTTTTCAGATATGCAACTTTTTGCTGATTTTGTGGCTGATTAAGCTTGAGACCATGATTCTTACCAAGAATCCAAATTTTTCTTTCGGTTGTTACCATAGAGCCGGAAAAAACACCCTCCATAGTCCGAACCCAAGTCCGTCAATAGTGCCAATAAAAAAGATGATTTTTTCAGAAATGCAACATTTTGCTAATTTTGTGAATGATTTCGCTTAAGACCATGATTCTTATATGAAACAACATATTTCTGCTCGCTTGGAACTATAGAGCCGAAAAAATGCCCTATAAAGTCCGAACCCAAATCTTGCAATAGTGCGCATAAGAATGATGATTTTTTCAGAAATGCACCTTTTTGCTGATTTTGTGACTGATTTAGGATGAGACCATGAGTCATACCATGAATTCAAATTTTTCGTTCGGTTGTTACCATAGAGCCGGAAAAAACACCCTCCATAGTCCGAACCCAAGTCCTTCAATAATGCCCATACAAATGATGATTTTTTCAGATATGCAACTTTTTGCTGATTTTGTGGCTGATTAAGCTTGAGACCATGATTCTTACCAAGAATCCAAATTTTTCTTTCGGTTGTTACCATAGAGCCGGAAAAAACACCCTCCATAGTCCGAACCCAAGTCCGTCAATAGTGCCAATAAAAAAGATGATTTTTTCAGAAATGCAACATTTTGCTAATTTTGTGAATGATTTCGCTTAAGACCATGATTCTTATATGAAACAACATATTTCTGCTCGCTTGGAACTATAGAGCCGAAAAAATGCCCTATAAAGTCCGAACCCAAATCTTGCAATAGTGCCCATAAGAAAGATGATTTTTTCAGAAATGCAACTTTTTGCTGATTTTGTGGCTGATTAAGCTTGAGACCATGATTCTTACCATGAATCCAAATTTTTCGTTCGGGTGTTACCATAGAGCCGGAAAAAACACCCTCCATAGTCCGAACCCAAGTCCTTCAATAGTGCCCATAAGAATGATGATTTTTTCAGAAATGCACCTTATTGCTGATTTTGTGACTGATTTAGCTTGAGACCATGATTCTTACCATGAATCCAAATTTTTCGTTCGGTTGTTACCATAGAGCCGGAAAAAGCACACTCCATAGTCCGAACCCAAGTCCTTCAATAGTGCCCATAAAAATGATGATTTTTTCAGAAATGCACCTTTTTGCTGATTTTGTGACTGATTTAGCTTGAGACCATGATTCTTATATCAAACAACATATTTCTGCTCGCTTGGAACTATAGAGCCGAAATAAATGCCCTATAAAGTCCGAACCCAAGTCTTGCAATAGTGCCCATAAAAATGATGATTTTTTCAGAAATGCACCTTTTTAGTGATTTTGTGACTGATTTAGGTTGAGACCATGAGTCATACCATGAATGCAAATTTTTCGTTCGGTTGATACCATAGAGCCGGAAAAAACAACCTCCAAAGTCCGAACCCAAGTCCTTCAATAGTGCCTATAAAAATGATGATTTTTTCAGAAATGCAACTTTTTGCTGATTTTGTGGCTGATTAAGCTTGAGACCATGATTCTTACCATGAATCCGAATTTTTTTTCGGTTGTTACCATAGATCTGGAAAAAACACCCTCCATAGTCCGAACCCAAGTCCTTCAATAGTGTCAATAAAAATGATGATTTTTTCAGAAATGCAACCTTTTGCTTATTTTGAGAATGATTTCGCTTAAGTCCATGATTCTTATCATAAATCGGAATTTTTCGTTCAGTTAGTACCATACAGCCGGAAAAAATACCCTCCAAAGTCCGAACCCAAGTCCTTCAATAGTGCCCATAAGAATGATGATTTTTTCAGAAATGCAACATTTTGCTAATTTTGTGAATGATTTTGCTTAAGACCATGATTCTTATATGAAACAACATATTTCTTGCCGCTTGGAACTATAGAACCGAAAAAATGCCCTATAAAGTCCGAACCCAAATCTTGCAATAGTGCGCATAAGAATGATGATTTTTTCAGAAATGCACCTTTTTGCTGATTTTGTGACTGATTTAGGTTGAGACGATGAGTCATACCATGAATCCAAATTTTTCGTTCGGTTGTTACCATAGAGCCGGAAAAAACACCCTCCATAGTCCGAACCCAAGTCCTTCAATAGTGCCCATACAAATGATGATTTTTTCAGATATGCAACTTTTTGCTGATTTTGTGGCTGATTAAGCTTGAGACCATGATTCTTACCAAGAATCCAAATTTTTCTTTCGGTTGTTACCATAGAGCCGGAAAAAACACCCTCCATAGTCCGAACCCAAGTCCGTCAATAGTGCCAATAAAAAAGATGATTTTTTCAGAAATGCAACTTTTTGCTAATTTTGTGAATGATTTCGCTAAAGGCCATGATTCTGATATCAAACAAAACATTTCTGCTCGATTGGAACTATAGAGCAGAAAAAAATGCCTTATAAAGTCCGAACCCAAGTCCTTCAATAGTGCCAGTAAGAATGATGATTTTTTCAGAAATGCACCTTTTTGCTGATTTTGTGACTGATTTAGGTTGCGACCATGAGTCATACCATGAATCCAAATTTTTCGTTCGGTTGATACCATAGAGCCGGAAAAAACACCATCCATAGTCCGATCCCAAGTCCTTTAATAATGCCCATAAGAAAGATGATTTTTTCAGAAATGCAACTTTTTGCTGATTTTGTGGCTGATTAAGCTTGAGACCATGATTCTTACCATGAATCCAAATTTTTCGTTCGGGTGTTACCATAGAGCCGGAAAAAACACCCTCCATAGTCCGAACCCAAGTCCTTCAATAGTGCCCATAAGAATGATGATTTTTTCAGAAATGCACCTTATTGCTGATTTTGTGACTGATTTAGCTTGAGACCATGATTCTTACCATGAATCCAAATTTTTCGTTCGGTTGTTACCATAGAGCCGGAAAAAACACACTCCATAGTCCGAACCCAAGTCCTTCAATAGTGCCCATAAAAATGATGATTTTTTCAGAAATGCACCTTTTTGCTGATTTTGTGACTGATTTAGCTTGAGACCATGATTCTTATATCAAACAACATATTTCTGCTCGCTTGGAACTATAGAGCCGAAATAAATGCCCTATAAAGTCCGAACCCAAGTCTTGCAATAGTGCCCATAAAAATGATGATTTTTTCAGAAATGCACCTTTTTAGTGATTTTGTGACTGATTTAGGTTGAGACCATGAGTCATACCATGAATGCAAATTTTTCGTTCGGTTGATACCATAGAGCCGGAAAAAACAACCTCCAAAGTCCGAACCCAAGTCCTTCAATAGTGCCTATAAAAATGATGATTTTTTCAGAAATGCAACTTTTTGCTGATTTTGTGGCTGATTAAGCTTGAGACCATGATTCTTACCATGAATCCGAATTTTTTTTCGGTTGTTACCATAGATCTGGAAAAAACACCCTCCATAGTCCGAACCCAAGTCCTTCAATAGTGTCAAGAAAAATGATGATTTTTTCAGAAATGCAACCTTTTGCTTATTTTGAGAATGATTTCGCTTAAGTCCATGATTCTTATCATAAATCGGAATTTTTCGTTCAGTTAGTACCATACAGCCGGAAAAAATACCCTCCAAAGTCCGAACCCAAGTCCTTCAATAGTGCCCATAAGAATGATGATTTTTTCAGAAATGCAACATTTTGCTAATTTTGTGAATGATTTTGCTTAAGACCATGATTCTTATATGAAACAACATATTTCTGCTCGCTTGGAACTATAGAGCCGAAAAAATGCCCTATAAAGTCCGAACCCAAATCTTGCAATAGTGCGCATAAGAATGATGATTTTTTCAGAAATGCACCTTTTTGCTGATTTTGTGACTGATTTAGGATGAGACCATGAGTCATACCATGAATTCAAATTTTTCGTTCGGTTGTTACCATAGAGCCGGAAAAAACACCCTCCATAGTCCGAACCCAAGTCCTTCAATAATGCCCATACAAATGATGATTTTTTCAGATATGCAACTTTTTGCTGATTTTGTGGCTGATTAAGCTTGAGACCATGATTCTTACCAAGAATCCAAATTTTTCTTTCGGTTGTTACCATAGAGCCGGAAAAAACACCCTCCATAGTCCGAACCCAAGTCCGTCAATAGTGCCAATAAAAAAGATGATTTTTTCAGAAATGCAACATTTTGCTAATTTTGTGAATGATTTCGCTTAAGACCATGATTCTTATATGAAACAACATATTTCTGCTCGCTTGGAACTATAGAGCCGAAAAAATGCCCTATAAAGTCCGAACCCAAATCTTGCAATAGTGCGCATAAGAATGATGATTTTTTCAGAAATGCACCTTTTTGCTGATTTTGTGACTGATTTAGGATGAGACCATGAGTCATACCATGAATCCAAATTTTTCGTTCGGTTGTTACCATAGAGCCGGAAAAAACACCCTCCATAGTCCGAACCCAAGTCCTTCAATAGTGCCCATACAAATGATGATTTTTTCAGATATGCAACTTTTTGCTGATTTTGTGGCTGATTAAGCTTGAGACCATGATTCTTACCATGAATCCGAATTTTTTTTCGGTTGTTACCATAGATCCGGAAAAAACACCCTGCATAGTCCGAACCCAAGTCCTTCAATAGTGTCAATAAAAATGATGATTTTTTCAGAAATGCAACCTTTTGCTTATTTTGAGAATGATTTCGCTTAAGTCCATGATTCTTATCATAAATCGGAATTTTTCGTTCAGTTAGTACCATACAGCCGGAAAAAATACCCTCCAAAGTCCGAACCCAAGTCTTGCAATAGTGCCCATAAAAATGATGATTTTTTCAGAAATGCACCTTTTTAGTGATTTTGTGACTGATTTAGGTTGAGACCATGAGTCATACCATGAATGCAAATTTTTCGTTCGGTTGATACCATAGAGCCGGAAAAAACAACCTCCAAAGTCCGAACCCAAGTCCTTCAATAGTGCCCATAAAAATGATGATTTTTTCAGAAATGCAACTTTTTGCTGATTTTGTGGCTGATTAAGCTTGAGACCATGATTCTTACCATGAATCCGAATTTTTTTTCGGTTGTTACCATAGATCCGGAAAAAACACCCTGCATAGTCCGAACCCAAGTCCTTCAATAGTGTCAATAAAAATGATGATTTTTTCAGAAATGCAACCTTTTGCTTATTTTGAGAATGATTTCGCTTAAGTCCATGATTCTTATCATAAATCGGAATTTTTCGTTCAGTTAGTACCATACAGCCGGAAAAAATACCCTCCAAAGTCCGAACCCAAGTCCTTCAATAGTGCCCATAAGAATGATGATTTTTTCAGAAATGCAACATTTTGCTAATTTTGTGAATGATTTTGCTTAAGACCATGATTCTTATATGAAACAACATATTTCTTGCCGCTTGGAACTATAGAACCGAAAAAATGCCCTATAAAGTCCGAACCCAAATCTTGCAATAGTGCGCATAAGAATGATGATTTTTTCAGAAATGCACCTTTTTGCTGATTTTGTGACTGATTTAGGTTGAGACCATGAGTCATACCATGAATCCAAATTTTTCGTTCGGTTGTTACCATAGAGCCGGAAAAAACACCCTCCATAGTCCGAACCCAAGTCCTTCAATAGTGCCCATACAAATGATGATTTTTTCAGATATGCAACTTTTTGCTGATTTTGTGGCTGATTAAGCTTGAGACCATGATTCTTACCAAGAATCCAAATTTTTCTTTCGGTTGTTACCATAGAGCCGGAAAAAACACCCTCCATAGTCCGAACCCAAGTCCGTCAATAGTGCCAATAAAAAAGATGATTTTTTCAGAAATGCAACTTTTTGCTAATTTTGTGAATGATTTCGCTAAAGGCCATGATTCTGATATCAAACAAAACATTTCTGCTCGATTGGAACTATAGAGCAGAAAAAAATGCCTTATAAAGTCCGAACCCAAGTCCTTCAATAGTGCCAGTAAGAATGATGATTTTTTCAGAAATGCACCTTTTTGCTGATTTTGTGACTGATTTAGGTTGCGACCATGAGTCATACCATGAATCCAAATTTTTCGTTCGGTTGATACCATAGAGCCGGAAAAAACACCATCCATAGTCCGATCCCAAGTCCTTTAATAATGCCCATAAGAAAGATGATTTTTTCAGAAATGCAACTTTTTGCTGATTTTGTGGCTGATTAAGCTTGAGACCATGATTCTTACCATGAATCCAAATTTTTCGTTCGGGTGTTACCATAGAGCCGGAAAAAACACCCTCCATAGTCCGAACCCAAGTCCTTCAATAGTGCCCATAAGAATGATGATTTTTTCAGAAATGCACCTTATTGCTGATTTTGTGACTGATTTAGCTTGAGACCATGATTCTTACCATGAATCCAAATTTTTCGTTCGGTTGTTACCATAGAGCCGGAAAAAGCACACTCCATAGTCCGAACCCAAGTCCTTCAATAGTGCCCATAAAAATGATGATTTTTTCAGAAATGCACCTTTTTGCTGATTTTGTGACTGATTTAGCTTGAGACCATGATTCTTATATCAAACAACATATTTCTGCTCGCTTGGAACTATAGAGCCGAAATAAATGCCCTATAAAGTCCGAACCCAAGTCTTGCAATAGTGCCCATAAAAATGATGATTTTTTCAGAAATGCACCTTTTTAGTGATTTTGTGACTGATTTAGGTTGAGACCATGAGTCATACCATGAATGCAAATTTTTCGTTCGGTTGATACCATAGAGCCGGAAAAAACAACCTCCAAAGTCCGAACCCAAGTCCTTCAATAGTGCCCATAAAAATGATGATTTTTTCAGAAATGCAACTTTTTGCTGATTTTGTGGCTGATTAAGCTTGAGACCATGATTCTTACCATGAATCCGAATTTTTTTTCGGTTGTTACCATAGATCTGGAAAAAACACCCTCCATAGTCCGAACCCAAAGTAATTGGGGAAAGTGACCACCATAAACAGGTTAGACTCCTGGCACGGCTTCCACCTAGAGACCTCGCCCAAGAGGACAGAGTCATTCCAGTCACTAGAGCAGAAATCGACCTAATAATTAAGGGTTTGGGTTCTAAGAAGGCACCAGGGCATGACAGACTTAATGGCATGATAGTGAAGCAAGTCTGGATCCACGCTAGGGAGGAGCTCTTCCAAGTGATGGAAACGTGTTTGAGAAGAGGAATTTTCCCTTCTGAATGGAAGAGAGGCGTGCTCAGGGTCATACCAAAGGGGAACGGTAAGCCACTAACCGATGTCAAGGCCTATCGGCCCATCACCTTACTTCCAGTGCTTGGCAAGATCCTGGAAAAACTTATCCGGCATAGGCTACAACAATCACTCTCCCCGTCTAGTGATCTCCAATTTGGCTTCGTCTCCGGTAGATCCACCGTGCACGCCATTTCGTTTGCGCTTAACTGGGTGAAGGCTTGTACAAAGAGGTATGTAGTTGCAATCTTCCTAGATATCACTGGTGCCTTCGACTACGCATGGTGGGACATGATACGTATCAAGGTTAAAAATAGGAATTGCCCAAAAACTCTATTTAAATCAGTAGACAATTATTTATCGGGCCGAACTGTCATCATTTCTCATGGTGACACTGTTATTGAACGCGAGACCGATATGGGGTGTCCTCAAGGCTCCGTCCTAGGTCCTAAATTTTGGAATATAACCTTCGATGACTCCTCTAGGTTACCCTTACCTGAAGGATGTATCATGATCGACTATGCGGATGATAAAATGTATCTTGTCTCTGGGGACAGTAGAAGAGAAGTCGAACGTAAGGCTGGTGAAGGTTTGGACACCCTCCTTAAATGGGGGGAGAGGAATAAAATGACCTTCGCTCCCCAGAAGACTATGGGCCTCCTGATGAAGGGTTCTTTCAATAAGACAAGAAACCCTACCATCCGTATGGGAGACACTAATATCAAATTTGTGGATAACGTTAAATATTTAGGTGTCACTCTAGATCGATCGTCCTCCTTTCTGGCTCATGTCAAAGATGTATCCTGCAGGGCTCAGTCGCTGTTTCTGAAGCTTCGAAGAATCTCCACGGCAGAGTGGGGACTTCGCAGACCGGCTTTGCACGCTCTCTACAAGGGGGTATATGTTGCGCAAGTCGCATATGCCGCCTCTGTTTGGGAGCATCGCCTGGATAACTGCTTAATACTTCTTGCTCTCACTAGGGGTCAGCGCACTCCCCTGCTGGCACTATCTGGGGCATATCGAACCGTTGCTTCGGACGCTTTGCCAATTTTGGCTGGTATATTACCAATCGATCTAGAAATTAGGGAGGTGTTAGCGAAGCAGCGACTAATCCGTGGATCCCCGGCCAACCACCTTGGTGTCGTCCTGACACCGGGTGGACCAGGAACTCTCCCAGGACTGCTCCGAACGATGAGGGACCTGTCGCTCAAAGAGTGGCAGGTCCGTTGGGATAGGTCGAGCAAGGGAAGATGGACCTTCTCCTTCTTCCCTTCAGTTAAACTCAGAATGGAAGGGGCTTTCCTCAAACTGGACCATCACGTTACGCAGCTCCTTTCAGGACATGGGGAATTCAGGGGAAGGCTTCACAGCTTTGCCCTGTCAACCCACCCCAATTGCGCTTGTGGCAATAATTACCAGTCGGCCGAGCACATTCTGTGGCACTGTGAGATTTTGAAGGATGCCAGAGACGAAATGATAGAAGGTCTGAATGTCCCCATTAGACCGGTGTGGAACACCGATCTTGTTTCTAACAGTGTGAATTTCGAATGTTTGAGGAAGTTTACTAGGATCTGGGTTGAGAGATGGCCTGTGCTTAGAGTCGCTGACTAGTGTAATAATTGGGAAACCCCGGTGTACTGCTCCTGCTCCATGACTTATTCTTTTACAACTCTTTCATTACTGTATATGCTATTCTGTTTTTCTTATTTTATTATTCTTATCTTATTTCTTTTTTTTACTGTACCAGCTGTTGCAGATGATTTCCATTCGTTTATATTTTGTTTTTTTTAATTAACTTGTCTTGTACTTTTTAATTCTTATTTTCTGTTTTCTTTTCATATGTTTCTTTTTCCCTGTCTAAGGTTAACACACTGTTTTTCTTTTTACAGACACTGTAAGCACTCTTATATATCTGTGTTTACTAATTATCTCTCTTACTTTACTTTGTTATCTTATTCAATACTTACTGTCCTCTTTACAGACCATGCAGATCTTATTTTTACACCTTTACTTTTGTTTTTACTTATTTACCGTTGCCCTTGTGTGGCACTTTTTGGATTGATTATTGTTTTT
This sequence comes from Hesperophylax magnus, assembly GCA_026573805.1. Taxonomy (NCBI): domain Eukaryota; kingdom Metazoa; phylum Arthropoda; class Insecta; order Trichoptera; family Limnephilidae; genus Hesperophylax; species Hesperophylax magnus. The sequence goes on from JAIUSX010000195.1 coordinate 14,501, forward strand.
CATTTTTCCTCTTATTTTCTCTTCTTTTTACATGTATTTTTTTCCGGTTTTCTTTTCTTTTTTTTTTTTTAGTAACAGCAACGAGTTTACAGGCGAGAACTGAACTCCGTTGTCTGTTTTGTTTTGTTTATTTTCCCCATTAGGGGTTGGATAACGGGCCTCGTCCCCGCATGCACGACTGGAGCTTCTTATTATTCTTTCTTACCGGAGGACTCCGCCAATTACCTGCGCCACCCCTGATGAGCGTTGGTGGTCAGAGGGGTGACTGTGCAGGCTGGGGTAACCTCCACCCTGCCTCCGACCTCCTGACGCTTCTTTCCCCTAGGTTCTTTAGGGTTTTATCCCTCTTTTTCCAATACTTATCTTCAGGGCACCACCGGGTGGTCGGCTAAGGGGTGTGGAAGTCCTGACCTGCACCAGTCGCCCCAACCACCACCAATTTCTCAACAGGACTGCCAGTCGTGGTTCGGCGAAACTCCCCCGTCACTCTATTGTTTACTTTACTTTTATGTGTTTACAGGTACTGGAGTGTGGGTCCCCTCCACCAACTATCTGCCTGACACTTGAACTTGATTGTTTTGTTGTTATTTTTCTGTGTTGTCCTTAGTTTAGTACTTGTAAGCGCTTGCATACCGCTTCATAACACCGTATGCGGGGACTTTGAAGGCCTAGCTTCATTTATATAAATTGTAGAGCCGTTTATTCAAAAAATTAGATTCATGCGAGAGCTCCGAAGGGGTGACCATAAGTCACCTATACCGGGGTGGGACAGGGTGGGTGTACCTTCAAAGTCCGAACCCAAGTCCTTCAATAGTGTCAATAAAAATGATGATTTTTTCAGAAATGCAACCTTTTGCTTATTTTGAGAATGATTTCGCTTAAGTCCATGATTCTTATCATAAATCGGAATTTTTCGTTCAGTTAGTACCATACAGCCGGAAAAAATACCCTCCAAAGTCCGAACCCAAGTCCTTCAATAGTGCCCATAAGAATGATGATTTTTTCAGAAATGCAACATTTTGCTAATTTTGTGAATGATTTTGCTTAAGACCATGATTCTTATATGAAACAACATATTTCTGCTCGCTTGGAACTATAGAGCCGAAAAAATGCCCTATAAAGTCCGAACCCAAATCTTGCAATAGTGCGCATAAGAATGATGATTTTTTCAGAAATGCACCTTTTTGCTGATTTTGTGACTGATTTAGGATGAGACCATGAGTCATACCATGAATTCAAATTTTTCGTTCGGTTGTTACCATAGAGCCGGAAAAAACACCCTCCATAGTCCGAACCCAAGTCCTTCAATAATGCCCATACAAATGATGATTTTTTCAGATATGCAACTTTTTGCTGATTTTGTGGCTGATTAAGCTTGAGACCATGATTCTTACCAAGAATCCAAATTTTTCTTTCGGTTGTTACCATAGAGCCGGAAAAAACACCCTCCATAATCCGAACCCAAGTCCGTCAATAGTGCCAATAAAAAAGATGATTTTTTCAGAAATGCAACTTTTTGCTAATTTTGTGAATGATTTCGCTAAAGGCCATGATTCTGATATCAAACAAAACATTTCTGCTCGATTGGAACTATAGAGCAGAAAAAAATGCCTTATAAAGTCCGAACCCAAGTCCTTCAATAGTGCCAGTAAGAATGATGATTTTTTCAGAAATGCACCTTTTTGCTGATTTTGTGACTGATTTAGGTTGCGACCAGGAGTCATACCATGAATCCAAATTTTTCGTTCGGTTGATACCATAGAGCCGGAAAAACCACCATCCATAGTCCGATCCCAAGTCCTTTAATAATGCCCATAAGAAAGATGATTTTTTCAGAAATGCAACTTTTTGCTGACTTTGTGGCTGATTAAGCTTGAGACCATGATTCTTACCATGAATCCAAATTTTTCGTTCGGGTGTTACCATAGAGCCGGAAAAAACACCCTCCATAGTCCGAACCCAAGTCCTTCAATAGTGCCCATAAGAATGATGATTTTTTCAGAAATGCACCTTTTTGCTGATTTTGTGACTGATTTAGCTTGAGACCATGATTCTTACCATGAATCCAAATTTTTCGTTCGGTTGTTACCATAGAGCCGGAAAAAGCACACTCCATAGTCCGAACCCAAGTCCTTCAATAGTGCCCATAAAAATGATGATCTTTTCAGAAATGCACCTTTTTGCTGATTTTGTGACTGATTTAGCTTGAGTCCATGATTCTTATATCAAACAACATATTTCTGCTCGCTTGGAACTATAGAGCCGAAATAAATGCCCTATAAAGTCCGAACCCAAGTCTTGCAATAGTGCCCATAAAAATGATGATTTTTTCAGAAATGCACCTTTTTAGTGATTTTGTGACTGATTTAGGTTGAGACCATGAGTCATACCATGAATGCAAATTTTTCGTTCGGTTGATACCATAGAGCCGGAAAAAACAACCTCCAAAGTCCGAACCCAAGTCCTTCAATAGTGCCCATAAAAATGATGATTTTTTCAGAAATGCAACTTTTTGCTGATTTTGTGGCTGATTAAGCTTGAGACCATGATTCTTACCATGAATCCGAATTTTTTTTCGGTTGTTACCATAGATCCGGAAAAAACACCCTCCATAGTCCGAACCCAAGTCCTTCAATAGTGTCAATAAAAATGATGATTTTTTCAGAAATGCAACCTTTTGCTTATTTTGAGAATGATTTCGCTTAAGTCCATGATTCTTATCATAAATCGGAATTTTTCGTTCAGTTAGTACCATACAGCCGGACAAAATACCCTCCAAAATCCGAACCCAAGTCCTTCAATAGTGCCCATAAGAATGATGATTTTTTCAGAAATGCAACATTTTGCTAATTTTGTGAATGATTTTGCTTAAGACCATGATTCTTATATGAAACAACATATTTCTTCTCGCTTGGAACTATAGAGCCGAAAAAATGCCCTATAAAGTCCGAACCCAAATCTTGCAATAGTGCGCATAAGAATGATGATTTTTTCAGAAATGCACCTTTTTGCTGATTTTGTGACTGATTTAGGTTGAGACCATGAGTCATACCATGAATCCAAATTTTTCGTTCGGTTGTTACCATAGAGCCGGAAAAAACACCCTCCATAGTCCGAACCCAAGTCCTTCAATAGTGCCCATAAAAATGATGATTTTTTCAGAAATGCACCTTTTTGCTGATTTTGTGACTGATTTAGGTTGAGACCATGAATCATACCATAGATACAAATTTTTCGTTGGGTTATTACCATAGAGCCGGAAAAAACACCCTCCAAAGTCCGAACCCAAGTCCTTCAATAGTGCCCATAAGAATGATGATTTTTTCAGAAATGCAACATTTTGCTAATTTTGTGAATGATTTCGCTTAAGACCATGATTCTTATACCAAACAACATATTTCTGCTCGTTTGGAACTATAGAGCCGAAAAAAATGCCCTTTAAAGTCCGAACCCAAGTCTGGCAATAGTGCTCATGAGAATGATGATTTTTACAAATATGCACCTTTTTGCTGATTTTGTGACTGATTTAGCTTGAGACGATGATTCTGACCATGAATCCAAATTTTTCGTTCGGTTGTTACCATAGAGCCGGAAAAAGCACACTCCATAGTCCGAACCCAAGTCCTTCAATAGTGCCCATAAGAATGATGATTTTTTCAGAAATGCACCTTTTTGCTGATTTTGTGACTGATTTAGCTTGAGACCATGATTCTTACCATGAATCCAAATTTTTCGTTCGGTTGTTACCATAGAGCCGGAAAAAGCACACTCCATAGTCCGAACCCAAGTCCTTCAATAGTGCCCATAAAAATGATGATTTTTTCAGAAATGCACCTTTTTGCTGATTTTGTGACTGATTTAGCTTGAGACCATGATTCTTATATCAAACAACATATTTCTGCTCGCTTGGAACTATAGAGCCGAAATAAATGCCCTATAAAGTCCGAACCCAAGTCTTGCAATAGTGCCCATAAAAATGATGATTTTTTCAGAAATGCACCTTTTTAGTGATTTTGTGACTGATTTAGGTTGAGACCATGAGTCATACCATGAATGCAAATTTTTCGTTCGGTTGATACCATAGAGCCGGAAAAAACAACCTCCAAAGTCCGAACCCAAGTCCTTCAATAGTGCCCATAAAAATGATGATTTTTTCAGAAATGCAACTTTTTGCTGATTTTGTGGCTGATTAAGCTTGAGACCATGATTCTTACCATGAATCCGAATTTTTTTTCGGTTGTTACCATAGATCCGGAAAAAACACCCTGCATAGTCCGAACCCAAGTCCTTCAATAGTGTCAATAAAAATGATGATTTTTTCAGAAATGCAACCTTTTGCTTATTTTGAGAATGATTTCGCTTAAGTCCATGATTCTTATCATAAATCGGAATTTTTCGTTCAGTTAGTACCATACAGCCGGAAAAAATACCCTCCAAAGTCCGAACCCAAGTCCTTCAATAGTGCCCATAAGAATGATGATTTTTTCAGAAATGCAACATTTTGCTAATTTTGTGAATGATTTTGCTTAAGACCATGATTCTTATATGAAACAACATATTTCTGCTCGCTTGGAACTATAGAACCGAAAAAATGCCCTATAAAGTCCGAACCCAAATCTTGCAATAGTGCGCATAAGAATGATGATTTTTTCAGAAATGCACCTTTTTGCTGATTTTGTGACTGATTTAGGTTGAGACCATGAGTCATACCATGAATCCAAATTTTTCGTTCGGTTGTTACCATAGAGCCGGAAAAAACACCCTCCATAGTCCGAACCCAAGTCCTTCAATAGTGCCCATACAAATGATGATTTTTTCAGATATGCAACTTTTTGCTGATTTTGTGGCTGATTAAGCTTGAGACCATGATTCTTACCAAGAATCCAAATTTTTCTTTCGGTTGTTACCATAGAGCCGGAAAAAACACCCTCCATAGTCCGAACCCAAGTCCGTCAATAGTGCCAATAAAAAAGATGATTTTTTCAGAAATGCAACTTTTTGCTAATTTTGTGAATGATTTCGCTAAAGGCCATGATTCTGATATCAAACAAAACATTTCTGCTCGTTTGGAACTATAGAGCAGAAAAAAATGCCTTATAAAGTCCGAACCCAAGTCCTTCAATAGTGCCAGTAAGAATGATGATTTTTTCAGAAATGCACCTTTTTGCTGATTTTGTGACTGGTTTAGGTTGCGACCATGAGTCATACCATGAATCCAAATTTTTCGTTCGGTTGATACCATAGAGCCGGAAAAAACACCATCCATAGTCCGATCCCAAGTCCTTTAATAATGCCCATAAGAAAGATGATTTTTTCAGAAATGCAACTTTTTGCTGATTTTGTGGCTGATTAAGCTTGAGACCATGATTCTTACCATGAATCCAAATTTTTCGTTCGGGTGTTACCATAGAGCCGGAAAAAACACCCTCCATAGTCCGAACCCAAGTCCTTCAATAGTGCCCATAAGAATGATGATTTTTTCAGAAATGCACCTTTTTGCTGATTTTGTGACTGATTTAGCTTGAGACCATGATTCTTACCATGAATCCAAATTTTTCGTTCGGTTGTTACCATAGAGCCGGAAAAAGCACACTCCATAGTCCGAACCCAAGTCCTTCAATAGTGCCCATAAAAATGATGATTTTTTCAGAAATGCACCTTTTTGCTGATTTTGTGACTGATTTAGCTTGAGACCATGATTCTTATATCAAACAACATATTTCTGCTCGCTTGGAACTATAGAGCCGAAATAAATGCCCTATAAAGTCCGAACCCAAGTCTTGCAATAGTGCCCATAAAAATGATGATTTTTTCAGAAATGCACCTTTTTAGTGATTTTGTGACTGATTTAGGTTGAGACCATGAGTCATACCATGAATGCAAATTTTTCGTTCGGTTGATACCATAGAGCCGGAAAAAACAACCTCCAAAGTCCGAACCCAAGTCCTTCAATAGTGCCCATAAAAATGATGATTTTTTCAGAAATGCAACTTTTTGCTGATTTTGTGGCTGATTAAGCTTGAGACCATGATTCTTACCATGAATCCGAATTTTTTTTCGGTTGTTACCATAGATCTGGAAAAAACACCCTCCATAGTCCGAACCCAAGTCCTTCAATAGTGTCAATAAAAATGATGATTTTTTCAGAAATGCAACCTTTTGCTTATTTTGAGAATGATTTCGCTTAAGTCCATGATTCTTATCATAAATCGGAATTTTTCGTTCAGTTAGTACCATACAGCCGGAAAAAATACCCTCCAAAGTCCGAACCCAAGTCCTTCAATAGTGCCCATAAGAATGATGATTTTTTCAGAAATGCAACATTTTGCTAATTTTGTGAATGATTTTGCTTAAGACCATGATTCTTATATGAAACAACATATTTCTGCTCGCTTGGAACTATAGAGCCGAAAAAATGCCCTATAAAGTCCGAACCCAAATCTTGCAATAGTGCGCATAAGAATGATGATTTTTTCAGAAATGCACCTTTTTGCTGATTTTGTGACTGATTTAGGATGAGACCATGAGTCATACCATGAATCCAAATTTTTCGTTCGGTTGTTACCATAGAGCCGGAAAAAACACCCTCCATAGTCCGAACCCAAGTCCTTCAATAGTGCCCATACAAATGATGATTTTTTCAGATATGCAACTTTTTGCTGATTTTGTGGCTGATTAAGCTTGAGACCATGATTCTTACCAAGAATCCAAATTTTTCTTTCGGTTGTTACCATAGAGCCGGAAAAAACACCCTCCATAGTCCGAACCCAAGTCCGTCAATAGTGCCAATAAAAAAGATGATTTTTTCAGAAATGCAACTTTTTGCTAATTTTGTGAATGATTTCGCTAAAGGCCATGATTCTGATATCAAACAAAACATTTCTGCTCGCTTGGAACTATAGAGCAGAAAAAAATGCCTTATAAAGTCCGAACCCAAGTCCTTCAATAGTGCCAGTAAGAATGATGATTTTTTCAGAAATGCACCTTTTTGCTGATTTTGTGACTGATTAAGGTTGCGACCATGAGTCATACCATGAATCCAAATTTTTCGTTCGGTTGATACCATAGAGCCGGAAAAAACACCATCCATAGTCCGATCCCAAGTCCTTTAATAATGCCCATAAGAAAGATGATTTTTTCAGAAATGCAATTTTTTGCTGATTTTGTGGCTGATTAAGCTTGAGACCATGATTCTTACCATGAATCCAAATTTTTCGTTCGGGTGTTACCATAGAGCCGGAAAAAACACCCTCCAAAGTCCGAACCCAAGTCCTTCAATAGTGCAAATAAGAATGATGATTTTTTCAGAAATGCACCTTTTTGCTGATTTTGTGACTGATTTAGCTTGAGATCATGATTCTTACCATGAATCCAAATTTTTCGTTCGGTTGTTACCATAGAGCCGGAAAAAGCACACTCCATAGTCCGAACCCAAGTCCTTCAATAGTGCCCATAAAAATGATGATTTTTTCAGAAATGCACCTTTTTGCTGATTTTGTGACTGATTTAGCTTGAGACCATGATTCTTATATCAAACAACATATTTCTGCTCGCTTGGAACTATAGAGCCGAAATAAATGCCCTATAAAGTCCGAACCCAAGTCTTGCAATAGTGCCCATAAAAATGATGATTTTTTCAGAAATGCACCTTTTTAGTGATTTTGTGACTGATTTAGGTTGAGACCATGAGTCATACCATGAATGCAAATTTTTCGTTCGGTTGATACCATAGAGCCGGAAAAAACAACCTCCAAAGTCCGAACCCAAGTCCTTCAATAGTGCCCATAAAAATGATGATTTTTTCAGAAATGCAACTTTTTGCTGATTTTGTGGCTGATTAAGCTTGAGACCATGATTCTTACCATGAATCCGAATTTTTTTTCGGTTGTTACCATAGATCTGGAAAAAACACCCTCCATAGTCCGAACCCAAGTCCTTCAATAGTGTCAATAAAAATGATGATTTTTTCAGAAATGCAACCTTTTGCTTATTTTGAGAATGATTTCGCTTAAGTCCATGATTCTTATCATAAATCGGAATTTTTCGTTCAGTTAGTACCATACAGCCGGAAAAAATACCCTCCAAAGTCCGAACCCAAGTCCTTCAATAGTGCCCATAAGAATGATGATTTTTTCAGAAATGCAACATTTTGCTAATTTTGTGAATGATTTTGCTTAAGACCATGATTCTTATATGAAACAACATATTTCTGCTCGCTTGGAACTATAGAGCCGAAAAAATGCCCTATAAAGTCCGAACCCAAATCTTGCAATAGTGCGCATAAGAATGATGATTTTTTCAGAAATGCACCTTTTTGCTGATTTTGTGACTGATTTAGGATGAGACCATGAGTCATACCATGAATCCAAATTTTTCGTTCGGTTGTTACCATAGAGCCGGAAAAAACACCCTCCATAGTCCGAACCCAAGTCCTTCAATAGTGCCCATACAAATGATGATTTTTTCAGATATGCAACTTTTTGCTGATTTTGTGGCTGATTAAGCTTGAGACCATGATTCTTACCAAGAATCCAAATTTTTCTTTCGGTTGTTACCATAGAGCCGGAAAAAACACCCTCCATAGTCCGAACCCAAGTCCGTCAATAGTGCCAATAAAAAAGATGATTTTTTCAGAAATGCAACTTTTTGCTAATTTTGTGAATGATTTCGCTAAAGGCCATGATTCTGATATCAAACAAAACATTTCTGCTCGCTTGGAACTATAGAGCAGAAAAAAATGCCTTATAAAGTCCGAACCCAAGTCCTTCAATAGTGCCAGTAAGAATGATGATTTTTTCAGAAATGCACCTTTTTGCTGATTTTGTGACTGATTAAGGTTGCGACCATGAGTCATACCATGAATCCAAATTTTTCGTTCGGTTGATACCATAGAGCCGGAAAAAACACCATCCATAGTCCGATCCCAAGTCCTTTAATAATGCCCATAAGAAAGATGATTTTTTCAGAAATGCAATTTTTTGCTGATTTTGTGGCTGATTAAGCTTGAGACCATGATTCTTACCATGAATCCAAATTTTTCGTTCGGGTGTTACCATAGAGCCGGAAAAAACACCCTCCAAAGTCCGAACCCAAGTCCTTCAATAGTGCAAATAAGAATGATGATTTTTTCAGAAATGCACCTTTTTGCTGATTTTGTGACTGATTTAGCTTGAGACCATGATTCTTACCATGAATCCAAATTTTTCGTTCGGTTGTTACCATAGAGCCGGAAAAAGCACACTCCATAGTCCGAACCCAAGTCCTTCAATAGTGCCCATAAAAATGATGATTTTTTCAGAAATGCACCTTTTTGCTGATTTTGTGACTGATTTAGCTTGAGACCATGATTCTTATATCAAACAACATATTTCTGCTCGCTTGGAACTATAGAGCCGAAATAAATGCCCTATAAAGTCCGAACCCAAGTCTTGCAATAGTGCCCATAAAAATGATGATTTTTTCAGAAATGCACCTTTTTAGTGATTTTGTGACTGATTTAGGTTGAGACCATGAGTCATACCATGAATGCAAATTTTTCGTTCGGTTGATACCATAGAGCCGGAAAAAACAACCTCCAAAGTCCGAACCCAAGTCCTTCAATAGTGCCCATAAAAATGATGATTTTTTCAGAAATGCAACTTTTTGCTGATTTTGTGGCTGATTAAGCTTGAGACCATGATTCTTACCATGAATCCGAATTTTTTTTCGGTTGTTACCATAGATCTGGAAAAAACACCCTCCATAGTCCGAACCCAAGTCCTTCAATAGTGTCAATAAAAATGATGATTTTTTCAGAAATGCAACCTTTTGCTTATTTTGAGAATGATTTCGCTTAAGTCCATGATTCTTATCATAAATCGGAATTTTTCGTTCAGTTAGTACCATACAGCCGGAAAAAATACCCTCCAAAGTCCGAACCCAAGTCCTTCAATAGTGCCCATAAGAATGATGATTTTTTCAGAAATGCAACATTTTGCTAATTTTGTGAATGATTTTGCTTAAGACCATGATTCTTATATGAAACAACATATTTCTGCTCGCTTGGAACTATAGAGCCGAAAAAATGCCCTATAAAGTCCGAACCCAAATCTTGCAATAGTGCGCATAAGAATGATGATTTTTTCAGAAATGCACCTTTTTGCTGATTTTGTGACTGATTTAGGTTGAGACCATGAGTCATACCATGAATCCAAATTTTTCGTTCGGTTGTTACCATAGAGCCGGAAAAAACACCCTCCATAGTCCGAACCCAAGTCCTTCAATAGTGCCCATACAAATGATGATTTTTTCAGATATGCAACTTTTTGCTGATTTTGTGGCTGATTAAGCTTGAGACCATGATTCTTACCAAGAATCCAAATTTTTCTTTCGGTTGTTACCATAGAGCCGGAAAAAACACCCTCCATAGTCCGAACCCAAGTCCGTCAATAGTGCCAATAAAAAAGATGATTTTTTCAGAAATGCAACTTTTTGCTAATTTTGTGAATGATTTCGCTAAAGGCCATGATTCTGATATCAAACAAAACATTTCTGCTCGCTTGGAACTATAGAGCAGAAAAAAATGCCTTATAAAGTCCGAACCCAAGTCCTTCAATAGTGCCAGTAAGAATGATGATTTTTTCAGAAATGCACCTTTTTGCTGATTTTGTGACTGATTTAGGTTGCGACCAGGAGTCATACCATGAATCCAAATTTTTCGTTCGGTTGATACCATAGAGCCGGAAAAACCACCATCCATAGTCCGATCCCAAGTCCTTTAATAATGCCCATAAGAAAGATGATTTTTTCAGAAATGCAACTTTTTGCTGACTTTGTGGCTGATTAAGCTTGAGACCATGATTCTTACCATGAATCCAAATTTTTCGTTCGGGTGTTACCATAGAGCCGGAAAAAACACCCTCCATAGTCCGAACCCAAGTCCTTCAATAGTGCCCATAAGAATGATGATTTTTTCAGAAATGCACCTTTTTGCTGATTTTGTGACTGATTTAGCTTGAGACCATGATTCTTACCATGAATCCAAATTTTTCTTTCGGTTGTTACCATAGAGCCGGAAAAAGCACACTCCATAGTCCGAACCCAAGTCCTTCAATAGTGCCCATAAAAATGATGATCTTTTCAGAAATGCACCTTTTTGCTGATTTTGTGACTGATTTAGCTTGAGACCATGATTCTTACCATGAATCCGAATTTTTTTTCGGTTGTTACCATAGAGCCGGAAAAAACACCATCCATAGTCCGATCCCAAGTCCTTTAATAATGCCCATAAGAAAGATGATTTTTTCAGAAATGCACCTTTTTGCTGATTTTGTGACTGATTTAGGTTGAGACCATGAATCATACCATAGATACAAATTTTTCGTTGGGTTATTACCATAGAGCCGGAAAAAACACCCTCCAAAGTCCGAACTTAAGTCCTTCAATAGTGCCCATAAGAATGATGATTTTTTCAGAAATGCAACATTTTGCTAATTTTGTGAATGATTTCGCTTAAGACCATGATTCTTATACCAAACAACATATTTCTGCTCGTTTGGAACTATAGAGCCGAAAAAAATGCCCTTTAAAGTCCGAACCCAAGTCTTGCAATAGTGCCCATGAGAATGATGATTTTTACAAATATGCACCTTTTTGCTGATTTTGTGACTGATTTAGCTTGAGACGATGATTCTGACCATGAATCCAAATTTTTCGTTCGGTTGTTACCACAGAGCCGGAAAAAGCACACTCCATAGTCCGACCCCAAGTCCTTCAATAGTGCCCATAAAATTGATGATTTTTTCACAAATGCACCTTTTTGCTGATTTTGTGACTGATTTAGGTTGAGACCATGAGTCATACCATGAATCCAAATTTTTCGTTCGGTTGATACCATAGAGCCGGAAAAAACACCATCCATAGTCCGATCCCAAGTCCTTCAATAGTGCCCATAAGAATGATGATTTTTTCAGAAATGCACCTTTTTGCTGATTTTGTGACTGATTTAGCTTGAGACCATGATTCTTACCATGAATCCAAATTTTTCGTTCGGTTGTTACCATAGAGCCGGAAAAAGCACACTCCATAGTCCGAACCCAAGTCATTCAATAGTGCCCATAAAAATGATGATTTTTTCAGAAATGCACCTTTTTGCTGATTTTGTGACTGATTTAGCTTGAGACCATGATTCTTATATCAAACAACATATTTCTGCTCGCTTGGAACTATAGAGCCGAAATAAATGCCCTATAAAGTCCGAACCCAAGTCTTGCAATAGTGCCCATAAAAATGATGATTTTTTCAGAAATGCACCTTTTTAGTGATTTTGTGACTGATTTAGGTTGAGACCATGAGTCATACCATGAATGCAAATTTTTCGTTCGGTTGATACCATAGAGCCGGAAAAAACAACCTCCAAAGTCCGAACCCAAGTCCTTCAATAGTGCCCATAAAAATGATGATTTTTTCAGAAATGCAACTTTTTGCTGATTTTGTGGCTGATTAAGCTTGAGACCATGATTCTTACCATGAATCCGAATTTTTTTTCGGTTGTTACCATAGAGCCGGAAAAAGCACACTCCATAGTCCGAACCCAAGTCATTCAATAGTGCCCATAAAAATGATGATTTTTTCAGAAATGCACCTTTTTGCTGATTTTGTGACTGATTTAGCTTGAGACCATGATTCTTATACCAAACAACATATTTCTGCTCGCTTGGAAATATAGAGCCGAAAAAAATGCCCTTTAAAAACCGAACCCAAGTCTTGCAATAGTACCCATGAGAATGATGATTTTTACAAATATGCACCTTTTTGCTGATTTTGTGACTGATTTAGCTTGAGACGATGATTCTGACCATGAATCCAAATTTTTCGTTCGGTTGTTACCACAAAGCCGGAAAAAGCACACTCCATAGTCCGAACCCAAGTCCTTCAATAGTGCCCATAAAAATGATGATTTTTTCAGAAATGCACCTTTTTGCTGATTTTGTGACTGATTTAGGTTGAGACCATGAGTCATACCATGAATCCAAATTTTTCGTTCGGTTGTTACCATAGAGCCGGAAAAAACACCCTACAAAGTCCGAACCCAAGTCCTTCAATAGTGCCCATAAGAATGATGATTTTTTCAGAAATGCAACATTTTGCTAATTTTGAGAATGATTTCGCTTAAGACCATGATTCTTATATCAAACAACATATTTCTGCTCGCTTGGAACTATAGAGCCGAAAAAAATGCCCTTTAAAGTCCGAACCCAGGTCTTGCAATAGTGCCCATAAGAATGATGATTTTTTCAGAAATGCACCTTTTTGCTGATTTTGTGACTGATTTATGTTGAGACCATGAGTCATACCATAAATCCAAATTTTTCGTTCGGTTGATACCAAAGAGCCGGAAAAAGCACACTCCATAGTCCGAACCCAAGTCCTTCAATAGTGCCCATAAAAATGATGATATTTTCAGAAATGGAACTGTTTGCTGGTTTTGTGGCTGATTAAGCTTGAGACCATGATTCTTACCATGAATTCAAATTTTTCGTTCGGTTGTTACCATAGAGCCGGAAAAAACACCCTCCATAGTCCGAACCTAAGTCCTTCAATAGTGCCAATAAATATGATGATTTTTTCAGAAATGCAACTTTTTGCTTATTTTGGAATGATTTCGTTTAAGTCCATGATTCTTATCATAAATCGGAATTTTTCGTTCAGTTAGTACCATAGAGCCGGAAAAAACACCCTCCATATTCCGAACCTAAGTCCTTCAATAGTGCCAATAAAAATGATGATTTTTTCAGAAATGCAACTTTTTGCTTATTTTGGAATGATTTCGTTAAAGTCCATGATTCTTATCATAAATCGGAATTTTTCGTTCAGTTAGTACCATACAGACGGAAAAAATACCCTCCAAAGTCCGATCCCAAGTCTTTCAATAGTGCCCATAAGAATGATGATTTTTTCAGATATGCACCTTTTTGCTGATTTTGTGACTGATTTAGCTTGAGACCATGAATCCAAATTTTTGGTTTGGTTGTTACCACAGAGCCGGAAAAAGCACACACCATAGTCCGAAGCCAAGTCCTTCAATAGTGCCCATAAGAATGATGATTTTTTCAGATATGCACCTTTTTGCTGATTTTGTGACTGATTTAGCTTGAGCCCATGATTCTGACCATGAATCCAAATTTTTCGTTCGGTTGTTACCACAGAGCCGGAAAAAGCACACTCCATAGTCCGAACCCAAGTCCTTCAATAGCGCCCATAAGAATGTGGATTTTTTCAGAAATGCAACATTTTGCTAATTTTGTAAATGATTTCGCTTAAGACCATGATTCTTATATCAAACAACATATTTCTGCTCGCTTGAACTATAGAGCCGAAAAAAATGCCCTATAAAGTCCGAACCCAAGTCTTGCAATAGTGCCCATAAGAATGATGATTTTTTCAGAAATCCACCTTTTTGCTGATTTTGTGACTGATTTAGGTTGAGACCATGAGTCATACCATGAATCCAAATTTTTCGTTTGGTTGATTCCATAGAGCTTGAAAAAACACCCTCCAAAGTCCGAACCCAAGTCCTTCAATAGTGCCCATTAAAATGATGATTTATTCAGAAATGCAACTTTTTACTGATTTTGTGGCTGATTAAGCTTGAGACCATGATTCTTACCATGAATCCAAATTTTTTTTTCGGTTGTTACCATAGAGCCGGACAAAACACCCTCCATAGTCCGAACCCAAGTCCTTCAATAGTGCCAATAAAAATGATGATTTATTCAGAAATGCAACTTTTTGCTTATTTTGGAATGATTTCCTTTAAGTCCATGATTCTTATCATAAATCGGAATTTTTCGTTCAGTTAGTACCATACAGCCGGAAAAAATACCCTCCAAAGTCCGAACCCAAGTCCTTCAATAGTGCCCATAAGAATGATGATTTTTTCAGAAATGCAACATTTTGCTAATTTTGTGAATGATTTTGCTTAAGACCATGATTCTTATATGAAACAACATATTTCTGCTCGCTTGGAACTATAGAGCCGAAAAAATGCCCTATAAAGTCCGAACCCAAATCTTGCAATAGTGCGCATAAGAATGATGATTTTTTCAGAAATGCACCTTTTTGCTGATTTTGTGACTGATTTAGGTTGAGACCATGAGTCATACCATGAATCCAAATTTTTCGTTCGGTTGTTACCATAGAGCCGGAAAAAAAACCCTCCATAGTCCGAACCCAAGTCCTTCAATAGTGCCCATAAGAATGATGATTTTTTCAGAAATGCACCTTTTTGCTGATTTTGTGAGTGATTTAGTTTGAGACCATGAGTCATACCATGAATCCAAATTTTTCGTTCGGTTGTTACCATAGAGCCGGAAAAAACACACTCCATAGTCGGAACCCAAGTCCTTCAATAGTGCCCATAAAAATGATGATTTTTTCAGAAATGGACCTTTTTGCTGATTTTGTGACTGATTTAGGTTGAGACCATGAATCATACCATAGATACAAATTTTTCGTTGGGTTATTACAATAGAGCCGGAAAAAACACCCTCCAAAGACCGAACCCAAGTCCTTCAATAGTGCCCATAAGAATGATGATTTTTTCAGAAATGCAACATTTTGCTAATTTTGTGAATGATTTCGCTTAAGACCATGATTCTTATACCAAACAACATATTTCTGCTCGTTTGGAACTATAGAGCCGAAAAAAATGCCCTTTAAAGTCCGAACCCAAGTCTTGCAATAGTGCCCATGAGAATGATGATTTTTACAAATATGCACCTTTTTGCTGATTTTGTGACTGATTTAGCTTGAGACGATGATTCTGACCATGATTCCAAATTTTTCGTTCGTTTGTTACCACAGAGCCGGAAAAAGAACACTCCATAGTCCGAACCCAAGTCCTTCAATAGTGCCCATAAAATTGATGATTTTTTCACAAATGCACCTTTTTGCTGATTTTGTGACTGATTTAGGTTGAGACCATGAGTCATACCATGAATCCAAATTTTTCGTTCGGTTGTTACCATAGAGCCGGAAAAAACACCCTACAAAGTCCGAACCCAAGTCCTTCAATAGTGCCCATAAGAATGATGATTTTTTCAGAAATGCAACATTTTGCTAATTTTGAGAATGATTTCGCTTAAGACCATGATTCTTATATCAAACAACATATTTCTGCTCGCTTGGAACTATAGAGCCGAAAAAAATGCCCTTTAAAGTCCGAACCCAAGTCCTTCAATAGTGCCCATAAAAATGATGATATTTTCAGAAATGGAACTGTTTGCTGGTTTTCTGGCTGATTAAGCTTGAGACCATGATTCTTACCATGAATCCAAATTTTTCGTTCGGTTGTTACCATAGAGCCGGAAAAAACACCCTCCATAGTCCGAACCCAAGTCCTTCAATAGTGCCCATAAGAATGATGATTTTTTCAGAAATGCACCTTTTTGCTGATTTTGTGACTGATTTAGGTTGAGACCACGAGTCATACCATGAATCCAAATTTTTCGTTCGGTTGTTTCCATAGAGCCGGAAAAAACACTCTCCATAGTCCGAACCCAAGTCCTTCAATAGTGCCCATAAAAATGATGATTTTTTCAGAAATGCACCTTTTTAGTGATTTTGTGACTGATTTAGGTTGAGATCATGAATCATACCATAGATCCAAATTTTTCGTTCGGTTGTTACCATAGAGCCGGAAAAAACACCCTCCAAAGTCCGAACCCAAGTCCTTCAATAGTGCCCATAAGAATGTGGATTTTTTCAGAAATGCAACATTTTGCTAATTTTGTAAATGATTTCGCTTAAGACCATGATTCTTATATCAAACAACATATTTCTGCTCGCTTGGAACTATAGAGCTGAAAAAAATGCCCTATAAAGTCCGAACCCAAGTCTTGCAATAGTGCCCATAAGAATGATGATCTTTTCAGAAATGCACCTTTTTAGTGATTTTGTGACTGATTTAGGTTGAGACCATGAGTCATACCATGAATGCAAATTTTTCGTTCGGTTGATACCCTAGAGCCGGAAAAAACAACCTCCAAAGTCCGAACCCAAGTCCTTCAATAGTGCCCATAAAAATGATGATTTTTTCAGAAATGCACCTTTTTGCTGATTTTGTGACTGATATAGCTTGAGACCATGATTCTTACCATGAATCCGATTTTTTCTTTCGGTTGTTACCATAGAGCCGGAAAAAACACCCTCCATAGTCCGAACCCAAGTCCTTCAATAGTGCCCATAAGAATGATGATTTTTTCAGAAATGACACTTTTTGCTGGTTTTGTGGCTGATTAAGCTTGAGACCATGATTCTTTCCATGAATCCAAATTTTTCGTTCGGGTGTTACCATAGAGCCGGAAAAAACACACTCCATAGTCGGAACCCAAGTCCTTCAATAGTGCCCATAAGAATGATGATTTTTTCAGAAATGAAACATTTTGCTAATTTTGTGAATGATTTCGCTTAAGACCATGATTCTGAAATCAAACAAAATATTTCTGCTCGCTTGGAACTATAGAATTGAAAAAAATGCCCTATAAAGTCCGAACCCAAGCCTTGCAATAGTGCCCATAAGAATGATGATTTTTTCAGATATGCACCTTTTGCTGATTTTGTGACTGATTTAGCTTGAGTCCATGATTCTGACTATGAATCCAAATTTTTCGTTCGGTTGTTACCACAGCGCCGGAAAAAGCACACTCCATAGTCGGAACCCAAGTCCTTCAATAGTGCCCATAAGAATGATGATTTTTTCAGAAATGCAACAGTTTGCTAATTTTGTGAATGATTTCGCTTAAGACCATGATTCTGATATCAAACAAAATATTTCTGGTCGCTTGGAACTATAGAAATGAAAAAAATGCCCTATAAAGTCCGAACCCAAGTCTTGCAATAGTGCCCATAAGAATGATGATTTTTTCAGAAATGCAGCTTTTTGTTGATTTTGTGGCTGATTAAGCTTGAGACCATGATTCTTACCATGAATCCAATTTTTTTTTTCGGTTGTTACCATAGAGCCGGAAAAAACACCCTCCATAGTCCGAACCCAAGTCCTTCAATAGTGCCAATAAAAATGATGATTTTTTTCAGAAATGCAACTTTTTGCTTATTTTGGAATGATTTCGTTTAAGTCCATGATTCTTATCATAAATCGGAATTTTTCGTTCAGTTAGTACCATAGACCCGGAAAAAATACCCTCCAAAGTCCGAACCCAAGTCCTTCAATAGTGCCCATAAGAATGATGAATTTTTCAGAAATGCAACATTTTGCTAATTTTGTGAATGATTTCGCTTAAGACCATGATTCTGATATCAAACAAAATATTTCTACTCGCTTGGAACTATAGAGTAGAAAAAAATGCCCTATAAAGTCCGAACCCAAGTCTTGCAATAGTGCCCATAAGAATGATGATTTTTCAGATATGCACCTTTTTGCTGATTTTGTGACTGATTTAGCTTGAGTCCATGATTCTGACCATGAATCCAAATTTTTCGTTCGGTTGTTACCACAGAGCCGGAAAAAGCACAGTCCATAGTCCGAACCCAAGTCCTTCAATAGTTCCCATAAAAATGATGATTTTTTCAGAAATGCACCTTTTTGCTGATTTTGTGACTGATTTAGGTTGAGACCATGAGTCATACCATGAATCCAAATTTTATTTTCGGTTGTTACCATAGAGCCGGAAAAAACACCCTCCAAAGTCCGAACCCAAGTCCTTCAATAGCGCCCATAAGAATGTGGATTTTTTCAGAAATGCAACATTTTGCTAATTTTGTAAATGATTTCGCTTAAGACCATGATTCTTATATCAAACAACATATTTCTGCTCGCTTGGAACTATAGAGCTGAAAAAAATGCCCTATAAAGTCCGAACCCAAGTCTTGCAATAGTGCCCATAAGAATGATGATCTTTTCAGAAATGCACCTTTTTAGTGATTTTGTGACTGATTTAGGTTGAGACCATGAGTCATACCATGAATGCAAATTTTTCGTTCGGTTGATACCCTAGAGCCGGAAAAAAACAACCTCCAAAGTCCGAACCCAAGTCCTTCAATAGTGCCCATAAAAATGATGATTTTTTCAGAAATGCACCTTTTTGCTGATTTTGTGACTGATATAGCTTGAGACCATGATTCTTACCATGAATCCGATTTTTTCTTTCGGTTGTTACCATAGAGCCGGAAAAAACACCCTCCATAGTCCGAACCCAAGTCCTTCAATAGTGCCCATAAGAATGATGATTTTTTCAGAAATGACACTTTTTGCTGGTTTTGTGGCTGATTAAGCTTGAGACCATGATTCTTTCCATGAATCCAAATTTTTCGTTCGGGTGTTACCATAGAGCCGGAAAAAACACACTCCATAGTCGGAACCCAAGTCCTTCAATAGTGCCCATAAGAATGATGATTTTTTCAGAAATGCAACATTTTGCTAATTTTGTGAATGATTTCGCTTAAGACCATGATTCTGAAATCAAACAAAATATTTCTGATCGCTTGGAACTATAGAATTGAAAAAAATGCCCTATAAAGTCCGAACCCAAGCCTTGCAATAGTGCCCATAAGAATGATGATTTTTTCAGATATGCACCTTTTGCTGATTTTGTGACTGATTTAGCTTGAGTTCATGATTCTGACTATGAATCCAAATTTTTCGTTCGGTTGTTACCACAGAGCCGGAAAAAGCACACTCCATAGTCGGAACCCAAGTCCTTCAATAGTGCCCATAAGAATGATGATTTTTTCAGAAATGCAACATTTTGCTAATTTTGTGAATGATTTCGCTTAAGACCATGATTCTGATATCAAACAAAATATTTCTGTTCGCTTGGAACTATAGAAATGAAAAAAATGCCCTATAAAGTCCGAACCCAAGTCTTGCAATAGTGCCCATAAGAATGATGATTTTTTCAGAAATGCAGCTTTTTGTTGATTTTGTGGCTGATTTAGCTTGAGACCATGATTCTTACCATGAATCCATATTTTTTTTTCGGTTGTTACCATAGAGCCGGAAAAAACACCCTCCATAGTCCGAACCCAAGTCCTTCAATAGTGCCAATAAAAATGATGATTTTTTTCAGAAATTCAACTTTTTGCTTATTTTGGAATGATTTCGTTTAAGTCCATGATTCTTATCATAAATCGGAATTTTTCGTTCAGTTAGTACCATAGACCTGGAAAAAATACCCTCCAAAGTCCGAACCCAAGTCCTTCAATAGTGCCCATAAGAATGATGAATTTTTCAGAAATGCAACATTTTGCTAATTTTGTGAATGATTTCGCTTAAGACCATGATTCTGATATCAAACAAAATATTTCTACTCGCTTGGAACTATAGAGTAGAAAAAAATGCTCTATAAAGTCCGAACCCAAGTCTTGCAATAGTGCCCATAAGAATGATGATTTTTTCAGATATGCACCTTTTTGCTGATTTTGTGACTGATTTAGCTTGAGTCCATGATTCTGACCATGAATCCAAATTTTTCGTTCGGTTGTTACCACAGAGCCGAAAAAAGCACAGTCCATAGTCCGAACCCAAGTCCTTCAATAGTTCCCATAAAAATGATGATTTTTTCAGAAATGCACCTTTTTGCTGATTTTGTGACTGATTTAGGTTGAGACCATGAGTCATACCATGAATCCAAATTTTATTTTCGGTTGTTACCATAGACCCGGAAAAAACACCCTCCAAAGTCCGAACCCAAGTCCTTCAATAGTGCCCATAAGAATGATGAAATTTTCAGAAATGCAACATTTTGCTAATTTTGTGAATGATTTCGCTTAAGACCATGATTCTGATATCAAACAAAATATTTCTACTCGCTTGGAACTATAGAGTAGAAAAAAATGCCCTATAAAGTCCGAACCCAAGTCTTGCAATAGTGCCCATAAGAATGATGATTTTTTCAGATATGCACCTTTTTGCTGATTTTGTGACTGATTTAGCTTGAGTCCATGATTCTGACCATGAATCCAAATTTTTCGTTCGGTTGTTACCACAGAGCCGGAAAAAGCACATTCCATAGTCCGAACCCAAGTCCTTCAATAGTTCCCATAAAAATGATGATTTTTTCAGAAATG
The DNA here is from genome assembly GCA_026573805.1 of Hesperophylax magnus. NCBI lineage: Eukaryota > Metazoa > Arthropoda > Insecta > Trichoptera > Limnephilidae > Hesperophylax > Hesperophylax magnus. The sequence goes on from JAIUSX010000195.1 coordinate 35,567, forward strand.
CACCTTTTTGCTGATTTTGTGACTGATTTAGGTTGAGACCATGAGTCATACCATGAATCCAAATTTTTTTTTCGGTTGTTACCATAGAGCCGGAAAAAACACCCTCCAAAGTCCGAACCCAAGTCCTTCAATAGCGCCCATAAGAATGTGGATTTTTTCAGAAATGCAACATTTTGCTAATTTTGTAAATGATTTCGCTTAAGACCATGATTCTTATATCAAACAACATATTTCTGCTCGCTTGGAACTATAGAGCCGAAAAAAATGCCCTATAAAGTCCGAACCCAAGTCTTGCAATAGTGCCCATAAGAATGATGATCTTTTCAGAAATGCACCTTTTTAGTGATTTTGTGACTGATTTAGGTTGAGACCATGAGTCACACCAAGAATGCAAATTTTTCGTTCGGTTGAAACCATAGAGCCGGAAAAAACAACCTCCAAAGTCCGAACCTAAGTCCTTCAATAGTGCCCATAAAAATGATGATTTTTTCAGAAATGCACCTTTCTGCTGATTTTGTGACTGATTAAGCTTGAGACCATGATTCTCACCATGAATCCGATTTTTTCGTTCGGTTGTTACCATAGAGCCGGAAAAAACACCCTCCATAGTCCGAACCCAAGTCCTTCAATAGTGCCCATAAGAATGATGATTTTTTCAGAAATGAACCTTTTTGCTGATTTTGTGACTGATTTAGTTTGAGACCATGAGTCATACCATGAATCCAAATTTTTCGTTCGGTTGTTACCATAGAGCCGGAAAAAACACCCTCCATAGTCCGAACCCAAGTTCTTCAATAGTGCCCATAAGAATGATGATTTTTTCAGAAATGACACTTTTTGCTGATTTTGTGGCTGATTAAGCTTGAGACCATGATTCTTTCCATGAATCCAAATTTTTCGATCGGGTGTTACCATAGAGCCGGAAAAAACACACCTCATAGTCGGAACCCAAGTCCTTCAATAGTGCCCATAAGAATGATGATTTTTTCAGAAATGCACCTTTTTGCTGATTTTGTGAGTGTTTTAGGTTGAGACCATGAGTCACACCATGAATCCAAATTTTTCGTTCGGTTGTTACCACAGAGCCGGAAAAAGCACACTCCATAGTCCGAACCCAAGTCCTTCAATAGTGCCCATAAAAATGATGATATTTTCAGAAATGGAACTGTTTGCTGGTTTTGTGGCTGATTAAGCTTGAGACCATGATTCTTACCATGAATCCAAATTTTTCGTTCGGTTGTTACCATAGAGCCGGAAAAAACACCCTCCATAGTCCGAACCCAAGTCCTTCAATAGTGCCCATAAGAATGATGATTTTTTCAGAAATGCACCTTTTTGCTGATTTTGTGACTGATTTAGGTTGAGACCATGAGTCATACCATGAATCCAAATTTTTGTTCGGTTGTTACCATAGAGCCGGAAAAAACACTCTCCATAGTCCGAACCCAAGTCCTTCAATAGTGCCCATAAAAATGATGATTTTTTCAGAAATACACCTTTTTGCTGATTTTGTGACTGATTTAGGTTGAGATCATGAATCATACCATAGATCCAAATTTTTCGTTCGGTTGTTACCATAGAGCCGGAAAAAACACCCTCCAAAGTCCGAACCCAAGTCCTTCAATAGTGCCCATAAGAATGTGGATTTTTTCAGAAATGCAACATTTTGCTAATTTTGTAAATGATTTCGCTTAAGACCATGATTCTTATATCAAACAACATATTTCTGCTCGCTTGGAACTATAGAGCCGAAAAAAATGCCCTATAAAGTCCGAACCCAAGTCTTGCAATAGTGCCCATAAGAATGATGATCTTTTCAGAAATTCACCTTTTTAGTGATTTTGTGACTGATTTAGGTTGAGACCATGAGTCATACCATGAATGCAAATTTTTCGTTCGGTTGATACTATGGCAGCGTGAACAGGGGTCACCAGTATGGCAGTGTGGTATGTAATTTATGATGGCTGCCGGTATCGTAAATTAGTGTTCAAGGAATTCGGATGATTGAAAAATAAAGGTCTGCGATCTTTGTTGAATTTATTTGCGAGAATGAATTTTCACGTTATGCGAACGCAGAGACGGTGGTAGTGGTGGGTGGTCTGGTCGAAAGTTGAAAGTGGAATGCCAGAGAGTTGCGTTCCCGTCCGTACCTAGCTCTCCCGGGGCTTCAGGTGGCGGAGTAATTATTTTAATGTTGTCATATGTGGGATGAGTTAAAGTAGTCCCACAATACCATAGAGCCGGAAAAAACAACCTCCAAAGTCCGAACCCAAGTCCTTCAATAGTGCCCATAAAAATGATGATTTTTTTCAGAAATGCACCTTTTTGCTGATTTTGTGACTGATTAAGCTTGAGACCATGATTCTTACCATGAATCCGATTTTTTCGTTCGGTTGTTACCATAGAGCCGGAAAAAACACCCTCCATAGTCCGAACCCAAGTCCTTCAATAGTGCCCATAAGAATGATGATTTTTTCAGAAATGCACCTTTTTGCTGATTTTGTGAGTGATTTAGTTTGAGACCATGAGTCATACCATGAATCCAAATTTTTCGTTCGGTTGTTACCATAGAGCCGGAAAAAACACCCTCCATAGTCCGAACCCAAGTCCTTCAATAGTGCCCATAAAAATGATGATTTTTTCAGAAATGCACCTTTTTGCTGATTTTGTGACTGATATAGCTTGAGACCATGATTCTTACCATGAATCCGATTTTTTCTTTCGGTTGTTACCATAGAGCCGGAAAAAACACCCTCCATAGTCCGAACCCAAGTCCTTCAATAGTGCCCATAAGAATGATGATTTTTTCAGAAATGACACTTTTTGCTGGTTTTGTGGCTGATTAAGCATGAGACCATGATTCTTTCCATGAATCCAAATTTTTCGTTCGGGTGTTACCATAGAGCCGGAAAAAACACACTCCATAGTCGGAACCCAAGTCCTTCAATAGTGCCCATAAAAATGATGATTTTTTCAGAAATGCACCTTTTTGCTGATTTTGTGACTGATTTAGGTTGAGATCATGAATCATACCATAGATCCAAATTTTTCGTTCGGTTGTTACCATAGAGCCGGAAAAAACACCCTCCAAAGTCCGAACCCAAGTCCTTCAATAGTGCCCATAAGAATGTGGATTTTTTCAGAAATGCAACATTTTGCTAATTTTGTAAATGATTTCGCTTAAGACCATGATTCTTATATCAAACAACATATTTCTGCTCGCTTGGAACTATAGAGCCGAAAAAAATGCCCTATAAAGTCCGAACCCAAGTCTTGCAATAGTGCCCATAAGAATGATGATCTTTTCAGAAATTCACCTTTTTAGTGATTTTGTGACTGATTTAGGTTGAGACCATGAGTCATACCATGAATGCAAATTTTTCGTTCGGTTGATACTATGGCAGCGTGAACAGGGGTCACCAGTATGGCAGTGTGGTATGTAATTTATGATGGCTGCCGGTATCGTAAATTAGTGTTCAAGGAATTCGGATGATTGAAAAATAAAGGTCTGCGATCTTTGTTGAATTTATTTGCGAGAATGAATTTACACGTTATGCGAACGCAGAGACGGTGGTAGTGGTGGGTGGTCTGGTCGAAAGTTGAAAGTGGAATGCCAGAGAGTTGCGTTCCCGTCCGTACCTAGCTCTCCCGGGGCTTCAGGTGGCGGAGTAATTATTTTAATGTTGTCATATGTGGGATGAGTTAAAGTAGTCCCACAATACCATAGAGCCGGAAAAAACAACCTCCAAAGTCCGAACCCAAGTCCTTCAATAGTGCCCATAAAAATGATGATTTTTTCAGAAATGCAACATTTTGCTAATTTTGTAAATGATTTCGCTTAAGACCATGATTCTGAAATCAAACAAAATATTTCTGCTCGCTTGGAACTATAGAATTGAAAAAAATGCCCTATAAAGTCCGAACCCAAGCCTTGCAATAGTGCCCATAAGAATGATGATTTTTTCAGATATGCACCTTTTTGCTGATTTTGTGACTGATTTAGCTTGAGTCCATGATTCTGACTATGAATCCAAATTTTTCGTTCGGTTGTTACCACAGAGCCGGAAAAAGCACACTCCATAGTCGGAACCCAAGTCCTTCAATAGTGCCCATAAGAATGATGATTTTTTCAGAAATGAAACATTTTGCTAATTTTGTGAATGATTTCGCTTAAGACCATGATTCTGATATCAAACAAAATATTTCTGCTCGCTTGGAACTATAGAAATGAAAAAAATGCCCTATAAAGTCCGAACCCAAGTCTTGCAATAGTGCCCATAAGAATGATGATTTTTTCAGAAATGCAGCTTTTTGTTGATTTTGTGGCTGATTAAGCTTGAGACCATGATTCTTACCATGAATCCAAATTTTTTTTTCGGTTGTTACCATAGAGCCGGAAAAAACACCCTCCATAGTCCGAACCCAAGTCCTTCAATAGTGCCAAAAAAAATGATGATTTTTTTCAGAAATGCAACTTTTTGCTTATTTTGGAATGATTTCGTTTAAGTCCATGATTCTTATCATAAATCGGAATTTTTCGTTCAGTTAGTACCATAGACCCGGAAAAAATACCCTCCAAAGTCCGAACCCAAGTCCTTCAATAGTGCCCATAAGAATGATGATTTTTTCAGAAATGCAACATTTTGCTAATTTTGTGAATGATTTCGCTTAAGACCATGATTCTGATATCAAACAAAATATTTCTACTCGCTTGAAACTATAGAGTAGAAAAAAATGCCCTATAAAGTCCGAACCCAAGTCTTGCAATAGTGCCCATAAGAATGATGATTTTTTCAGATATGCACCTTTTTGCTGATTTTGTGACTGATTTAGCTTGAGTCCATGATTCTGACCATGAATCCAAATTTTTCGTTCGGTTGTTACCACAGAGCCGGAAAAAGCACATTCCATAGTCCGAACCCAAGTCCTTCAATAGTTCCCATAAAAATGATGATTTTTTCAGAAATGCACCTTTTTGCTGATTTTGTGACTGATTTAGGTTGAGACCATGAGTCATACCATGAATCCAAATTTTTTTTTCGGTTGTTACCATAGAGCCGGAAAAAACACCCTCCAAAGTCCGAACCCAAGTCCTTCAATAGCGCCCATAAGAATGTGGATTTTTTCAGAAATGCAACATTTTGCTAATTTTGTAAATGATTTCGCTTAAGACCATGATTCTTATATCAAACAACATATTTCTGCTCGCTTGGAACTATAGAGCCGAAAAAAATGCCCTATAAAGTCCGAACCCAAGTCTTGCAATAGTGCCCATAAGAATGATGATCTTTTCAGAAATGCACCTTTTTAGTGATTTTGTGACTGATTTAGGTTGAGACCATGAGTCACACCATGAATGCAAATTTTTCGTTCGGTTGAAACCATAGAGCCGGAAAAAACAACCTCCAAAGTCCGAACCCAAGTCCTTCAATAGTGCCCATAAAAATGATGATTTTTTCAGAAATGCACCTTTTTGCTGATTTTGTGACTGATTAAGCTTGAGACCATGATTCTTACCATGAATCCGATTTTTTCGTTCGGTTGTTACCATAGAGCCGGAAAAAACACCCTCCATAGTCCGAACCCAAGTCCTTCAATAGTGCCCATAAGAATGATGATTTTTTCAGAAATGCACCTTTTGCTGATTTTGTGACTGATTTAGGTTGAGACCATGAGTCATACCATGAATCCAAATTTTTCGTTCGGTTGTTACCATAGAGCCGGAAAAAACACCCTACAAAGTCCGAACCCAAGTCCTTCAATAGTGCCCATAAGAATGATGATTTTTTCAGAAATGCAACATTTTGCTAATTTTGAGAATGATTTCGCTTAAGACCATGATTCTTATATCAAACAACATATTTCTGCTCGCTTGGAACTATAGAGCCGAAAAAAATGCCCTTTAAAGTCCGAACCCAGGTCTTGCAATAGTGCCCATAAGAATGATGATTTTTTCAGAAATGCACCTTTTTGCAGATTTTGTGACTGATTTATGTTGAGACCATGAGTCATACCATAAATCCAAATTTTTCGTTCGGTTGATACCAAAGAGCCGGAAAAAGCACACTCCATAGTCCGAACCCAAGTCCTTCAATAGTGCCCATAAAAATGATGATATTTTCAGAAATGGAACTGTTTGCTGGTTTTGTGGCTGATTAAGCTTGAGACCATGATTCTTACCATGAATCCAAATTTTTCGTTCGGTTGTTACAATAGAGCCGGAAAAAACACCCTCCATAGTCCGAACCTAAGTCCTTCAATAGTGCCAATAAATATGATGATTTTTTCAGAAATGCAACTTTTTGCTTATTTTGGAATGATTTCGTTTAAGTCCATGATTCTTATCATAAATCGGAATTTTTCGTTCAGTTAGTACCATAGAGCCGGAAAAAACACCCTCCATATTCCGAACCTAAGTCCTTCAATAGTGCCAATAAAAATGATGATTTTTTCAGAAATGCAACTTTTTGCTTATTTTGGAATGATTTCGTTAAAGTCCATGATTCTTATCATAAATCGGAATTTTTCGTTCAGTTAGTACCATACAGCCGGAAAAAATACCCTCCAAAGTCCGAACCCAAGTCCTTCAATAGTGCCCATAAGAATGATGATGTTTTCAGAAATGCAACATTTTGCTAATTTTGTGAATGATTTTGCTTAAGACCATGATTCTTATATGAAACAACATATTTCTGCTCGCTTGGAACTATAGAGCCGAAAAAATGCCCTATAAACTCCGAACCCAAATCTTGCAATAGTGCGCATAAGAATGATGATTTTTTCAGAAATGCACCTTTTTGCTGATTTTGTGACTGATTTAGGTTGAGACCATGAGTCATACCATGAATCCAAATTTTTCGTTCGGTTGTTACCATAGAGCCGGAAAAAACACCCTCCATAGTCCGAACCCAAGTCCTTCAATAGTGCCCATAAAAATGATGATTTTTTCAGAAATGCACCTTTTTGCTGATTTTGTGACTGATTTAGGTTGAGATCATGAATCATACCATAGATACAAATTTTTCGTTGGGTTATTACCATAGAGCCGGAAAAAACACCCTCCAAAGTCCGAACCCAAGTCCTTCAATAGAGCCCATAAGAATGATGATTTTTTCAGACTTGCAACATTTTGCTAATTTTGTGAATGATTTCGCTTAAGACCATGATTCTTATACCAAACAACATATTTCTGCTCGCTTGGAACTATAGAGCCGAAAAAAATGCCCTATAAAGTCCGAACCCAAGTCTTGCAATAGTGCCCATAAGAATGATGATCTTTTCAGAAATGCACCTTTTTAGTGATTTTGTGACTGATTTAGGTTGAGACCATGAGTCACACCATGAATGCAAATTTTTCGTTCGGTTGAAACCATAGAGCCGGAAAAAACAACCTCCAAAGTCCGAACCCAAGTCCTTCAATAGTGCCCATAAAAATGATGATTTTTTCAGAAATGCACCTTTTTGCTGATTTTGTGACTGATTAAGCTTGAGACCATGATTCTTACCATGAATCCGATTTTTTCGTTCGGTTGTTACCATAGAGCCGGAAAAAACACCCTCCATAGTCCGAACCCAAGTCCTTCAATAGTGCCCATAAGAATGATGATTTTTTCAGAAATGAACCTTTTTGCTGATTTTGTGACTGATTTAGTTTGAGACCATGAGTCATACCATGAATCCAAATTTTTCGTTCGGTTGTTACCATAGAGCCGGAAAAAACACCCTCCATAGTCCGAACCCAAGTTCTTCAATAGTGCCCATAAGAATGATGATTTTTTCAGAAATGACACTTTTTGCTGATTTTGTGGCTGATTAAGCTTGAGACCATGATTCTTTCCATGAATCCAAATTTTTCGTTCGGGTGTTACCATAGAGCCGGAAAAAACACACCTCATAGTCGGAACCCAAGTCCTTCAATAGTGCCCATAAGAATGATGATTTTTTCAGAAATGCAACATTTTGCTAATTTTGTGAATGATTTCGCTTAAGACCATGATTCTGAAATCAAACAAAATATTTCTGCTCGCTTGGAACTATAGAATTGAAAAAAATGCCCTATAAAGTCCGAACCCAAGCCTTGCAATAGTGCCCATAAGAATGATGATTTTTTCAGATATGCAGCTTTTTGTTGATTTTGTGGCTGATTAAGCTTAAGACCATGATTCTTACCATGAATCCAAATTTTTTTTTCGGTTGTTACCATAGAGCCGGAAAAAACACCCTCCATAGTCCGAACCCAAGTCCTTCAATAGTGCCAATAAAAATGATGATTTTTTTCAGAAATGCAACTTTTTGCTTATTTTGGAATGATTTCGTTTAAGTCCATGATTCTTATCATAAATCGGAATTTTTCGTTCAGTTAGTACCATAGACCCGGAAAAAATACCCTCCAAAGTCCGAACCCAAGTCCTTCAATAGTGCCCATAAGAATGATGAATTTTTCAGAAATGCAACATTTTGCTAATTTTGTGAATGATTTCGCTTAAGACCATGATTCTGATATCAAACAAAATATTTCTACTCGCTTGGAACTATAGAGTAGAAAAAAATGCCCTATAAAGTCCGAACCCAAGTCTTGCAATAGTGCCCATAAGAATGATGATTTTTTCAGATATGCACCTTTTTGCTGATTTTGTGACTGATTTAGCTTGAGTCCATGATTCTGACCATGAATCCAAATTTTTCGTTCGGTTGTTACCACAGAGCCGGAAAAAGCACATTCCATAGTCCGAACCCAAGTCCTTCAATAGTTCCCATAAAAATGATGATTTTTTCAGAAATGCACCTTTTTGCTGATTTTGTGACTGATTTAGGTTGAGACCATGAGTCATACCATGAATCCAAATTTTTTTTTCGGTTGTTACCATAGAGCCGGAAAAAACACCCTCCAAAGTCCGAACCCAAGTCCTTCAATAGCAACCATAAGAATGTGGATTTTTTCAGATATGCAACATTTTGCTAATTTTGTAAATGATTTCGCTTAAGACCATGATTCTTATATCAAACAACATATTTCTGCTCGCTTGGAACTATAGAGCCGAAAAAAATGCCCTTTAAAGTCCGAACCCAAGTCTTGCAATAGTGCCCATAAGAATGATGATCTTTTCAGAAATGCACCTTTTTAGTGATTTTGTGACTGATTTAGGTTGAGACCATGAGTCACACCATGAATGCAAATTTTTCGTTCGGTTGAAACCATAGAGCCGGAAAAAACACCCTCCATAGTCCGAACCCAAGTCCTTCAATAGTGCCCATAAAAATGATGATTTTTTCAGAAATGCACCTTTTTGCTGATTTTGTGACTGATTTAGGTTGAGACCATGAATCATACCATAGATACAAATTTTTCGTTGGGTTATTTTCATAGAGCCGGAAAAAACACCCTCCAAAGTCCGAACCCAAGTCCTTCAATAGTGCCCATAAGAATGATGATTTTTTCAGACTTGCAACATTTTGCTAATTTTGTGAATGATTTCGCTTAAGACCATGATTCTTATACCAAACAACATATTTCTGCTCGCTTGGAACTATAGAGCCGAAAAAAATGCCCTTTAAAGTCCGAACCCAAGTCTTGCAATAGTACCTATGAGAATGATGATTTTTACAAATATGCACCTTTTTGCTGATTTTGTGACTGATTTATGTTGAGACCATGAGTCATACCATAAATCCAAATTTTTCTTTCGGTTGATACCAAAGAGCCGGAAAAAGCACACTCCATAGTCCGAACCCAAGTCCTTCAATAGTGCCCATAAAAATGATGATATTTTCAGAAATGGAACTGTTTGCTGGTTTTGTGGCTGATTAAGCTTGAGACCATGATTCTTACCATGAATCCAAATTTTTCGTTCGGTTGTTACAATAGAGCCGGAAAAAACACCCTCCATCGTCCGAACCTAAGTCCTTCAATAGTGCCAATAAATATGATGATTTTTTCAGAAATGCAACTTTTTGCTTATTTTGGAATGATTTCGTTTAAGTCCATGATTCTTATCATAAATCGGAATTTTTCGTTCAGTTAGTACCATAGAGCCGGAAAAAACACCCTCCATAGTCCGAACCCAAGACCTTCAATAGTGCCAATAAAAATGATGATTTTTTTCAGAAATGCAACTTTTTGCTTATTTTGGAATGATTTCGTTTAAGTCCATGATTCTTATCATAAATCGGAATTTTTCGTTCAGTTAGTACCATAGACCCGGAAAAAATACCCTCCAAAGTCCGAACCCAAGTCCTTCAATAGTGCCCATAAGAATGATGAATTTTTCAGAAATGCAACATTTTGCTAATTTTGTGAATGATTTCGCTTAAGACCATGATTCTGATATCAAACAAAATATTTCTACTCGCTTGGAACTATAGAGTAGAAAAAAATGCCCTATAAAGTCCGAACCCAAGTCCTTCAATAGTGCCCATAAGAATGATGATGTTTTCAGAAATGCAACATTTTGCTAATTTTGTGAATGATTTTGCTTAAGACCATGATTCTTATATGAAACAACATATTTCTGCTCGCTTGGAACTATAGAGCCGAAAAAATGCCCTATAAACTCCGAACCCAAATCTTGCAATAGTGCGCATAAGAATGATGATTTTTTCAGAAATGCACCTTTTTGCTGATTTTGTGACTGATTTAGGTTGAGACCATGAGTCATACCATGAATCCAAATTTTTCGTTCGGTTGTTACCATAGAGCCGGAAAAAACACCCTCCATAGTCCGAACCCAAGTCCTTCAATAGTGCCCATAAAAATGATGATTTTTTCAGAAATGCACCTTTTTGCTGATTTTGTGACTGATTTAGGTTGAGATCATGAATCATACCATAGATACAAATTTTTCGTTGGGTTATTACCATAGAGCCGGAAAAAACACCCTCCAAAGTCCGAACCCAAGTCCTTCAATAGAGCCCATAAGAATGATGATTTTTTCAGACTTGCAACATTTTGCTAATTTTGTGAATGATTTCGCTTAAGACCATGATTCTTATACCAAACAACATATTTCTGCTCGCTTGGAACTATAGAGCCGAAAAAAATGCCCTATAAAGTCCGAACCCAAGTCTTGCAATAGTGCCCATAAGAATGATGATCTTTTCAGAAATGCACCTTTTTAGTGATTTTGTGACTGATTTAGGTTGAGACCATGAGTCACACCATGAATGCAAATTTTTCGTTCGGTTGAAACCATAGAGCCGGAAAAAACAACCTCCAAAGTCCGAACCCAAGTCCTTCAATAGTGCCCATAAAAATGATGATTTTTTCAGAAATGCACCTTTTTGCTGATTTTGTGACTGATTAAGCTTGAGACCATGATTCTTACCATGAATCCGATTTTTTCGTTCGGTTGTTACCATAGAGCCGGAAAAAACACCCTCCATAGTCCGAACCCAAGTCCTTCAATAGTGCCCATAAGAATGATGATTTTTTCAGAAATGAACCTTTTTGCTGATTTTGTGACTGATTTAGTTTGAGACCATGAGTCATACCATGAATCCAAATTTTTCGTTCGGTTGTTACCATAGAGCCGGAAAAAACACCCTCCATAGTCCGAACCCAAGTTCTTCAATAGTGCCCATAAGAATGATGATTTTTTCAGAAATGACACTTTTTGCTGATTTTGTGGCTGATTAAGCTTGAGACCATGATTCTTTCCATGAATCCAAATTTTTCGTTCGGGTGTTACCATAGAGCCGGAAAAAACACACCTCATAGTCGGAACCCAAGTCCTTCAATAGTGCCCATAAGAATGATGATTTTTTCAGAAATGCAACATTTTGCTAATTTTGTGAATGATTTCGCTTAAGACCATGATTCTGAAATCAAACAAAATATTTCTGCTCGCTTGGAACTATAGAATTGAAAAAAATGCCCTATAAAGTCCGAACCCAAGCCTTGCAATAGTGCCCATAAGAATGATGATTTTTTCAGATATGCAGCTTTTTGTTGATTTTGTGGCTGATTAAGCTTAAGACCATGATTCTTACCATGAATCCAAATTTTTTTTTCGGTTGTTACCATAGAGCCGGAAAAAACACCCTCCATAGTCCGAACCCAAGTCCTTCAATAGTGCCAATAAAAATGATGATTTTTTTCAGAAATGCAACTTTTTGCTTATTTTGGAATGATTTCGTTTAAGTCCATGATTCTTATCATAAATCGGAATTTTTCGTTCAGTTAGTACCATAGACCCGGAAAAAATACCCTCCAAAGTCCGAACCCAAGTCCTTCAATAGTGCCCATAAGAATGATGAATTTTTCAGAAATGCAACATTTTGCTAATTTTGTGAATGATTTCGCTTAAGACCATGATTCTGATATCAAACAAAATATTTCTACTCGCTTGGAACTATAGAGTAGAAAAAAATGCCCTATAAAGTCCGAACCCAAGTCTTGCAATAGTGCCCATAAGAATGATGATTTTTTCAGATATGCACCTTTTTGCTGATTTTGTGACTGATTTAGCTTGAGTCCATGATTCTGACCATGAATCCAAATTTTTCGTTCGGTTGTTACCACAGAGCCGGAAAAAGCACATTCCATAGTCCGAACCCAAGTCCTTCAATAGTTCCCATAAAAATGATGATTTTTTCAGAAATGCACCTTTTTGCTGATTTTGTGACTGATTTAGGTTGAGACCATGAGTCATACCATGAATCCAAATTTTTTTTTCGGTTGTTACCATAGAGCCGGAAAAAACACCCTCCAAAGTCCGAACCCAAGTCCTTCAATAGCAACCATAAGAATGTGGATTTTTTCAGATATGCAACATTTTGCTAATTTTGTAAATGATTTCGCTTAAGACCATGATTCTTATATCAAACAACATATTTCTGCTCGCTTGGAACTATAGAGCCGAAAAAAATGCCCTTTAAAGTCCGAACCCAAGTCTTGCAATAGTGCCCATAAGAATGATGATCTTTTCAGAAATGCACCTTTTTAGTGATTTTGTGACTGATTTAGGTTGAGACCATGAGTCACACCATGAATGCAAATTTTTCGTTCGGTTGAAACCATAGAGCCGGAAAAAACACCCTCCATAGTCCGAACCCAAGTCCTTCAATAGTGCCCATAAAAATGATGATTTTTTCAGAAATGCACCTTTTTGCTGATTTTGTGACTGATTTAGGTTGAGACCATGAATCATACCATAGATACAAATTTTTCGTTGGGTTATTACCATAGAGCCGGAAAAAACACCCTCCAAAGTCCGAACCCAAGTCCTTCAATAGTGCCCATAAGAATGATGATTTTTTCAGACTTGCAACATTTTGCTAATTTTGTGAATGATTTCGCTTAAGACCATGATTCTTATACCAAACAACATATTTCTGCTCGCTTGGAACTATAGAGCCGAAAAAAATGCCCTTTAAAGTCCGAACCCAAGTCTTGCAATAGTACCTATGAGAATGATGATTTTTACAAATATGCACCTTTTTGCTGATTTTGTGACTGATTTATGTTGAGACCATGAGTCATACCATAAATCCAAATTTTTCTTTCGGTTGATACCAAAGAGCCGGAAAAAGCACACTCCATAGTCCGAACCCAAGTCCTTCAATAGTGCCCATAAAAATGATGATATTTTCAGAAATGGAACTGTTTGCTGGTTTTGTGGCTGATTAAGCTTGAGACCATGATTCTTACCATGAATCCAAATTTTTCGTTCGGTTGTTACAATAGAGCCGGAAAAAACACCCTCCATCGTCCGAACCTAAGTCCTTCAATAGTGCCAATAAATATGATGATTTTTTCAGAAATGCAACTTTTTGCTTATTTTGGAATGATTTCGTTTAAGTCCATGATTCTTATCATAAATCGGAATTTTTCGTTCAGTTAGTACCATAGAGCCGGAAAAAACACCCTCCATAGTCCGAACCCAAGACCTTCAATAGTGCCAATAAAAATGATGATTTTTTTCAGAAATGCAACTTTTTGCTTATTTTGGAATGATTTCGTTTAAGTCCATGATTCTTATCATAAATCGGAATTTTTCGTTCAGTTAGTACCATAGACCCGGAAAAAATACCCTCCAAAGTCCGAACCCAAGTCCTTCAATAGTGCCCATAAGAATGATGAATTTTTCAGAAATGCAACATTTTGCTAATTTTGTGAATGATTTCGCTTAAGACCATGATTCTGATATCAAACAAAATATTTCTACTCGCTTGGAACTATAGAGTAGAAAAAAATGCCCTATAAAGTCCGAACCCAAGTCTTGCAATAGTGCCCATAAGAATGATGATTTTTTCAGATATGCACCTTTTTGCTGATTTTGTGACTGATTTAGCTTGAGTCCATGATTCTGACCATGAATCCAAATTTTTCGTTCAGTTGTTACCACAGAGCCGGAAAAAGCACATTCCATAGTCCGAACCCAAGTCCTTCAATAGTTCCCATAAAAATGATGATTTTTTCAGAAATGCACCTTTTTGCTGATTTTGTGACTGATTTAGGTTGAGACCATGAGTCATACCATGAATCCAAATTTTTTTTTCGGTTGTTACCATAGAGCCGGAAAAAACACCCTCCAAAGTCCGAACCCAAGTCCTTCAATAGCAACCATAAGAATGTGGATTTTTTCAGATATGCAACATTTTGCTAATTTTGTAAATGATTTCGCTTAAGACCATGATTCTTATATCAAACAACATATTTCTGCTCGCTTGGAACTATAGAGCCAAAAAAAATGCCCTTTAAAGTCCGAACCCAAGTCTTGCAATAGTGCCCATAAGAATGATGATCTTTTCAGAAATGCACCTTTTTAGTGATTTTGTGACTGATTTAGGTTGAGACCATGAGTAACACCATGAATGCAAATTTTTCGTTCGGTTGAAACCATAGAGCCGGAAAAAACACCCTCCATAGTCCGAACCCAAGTCCTTCAATAGTGCCCATAAAAATGATGATTTTTTCAGAAATGCACCTTTTTGCTGATTTTGTGACTGATTTTGGTTGAGACCATGAATCATACCATAGATACAAATTTTTCGTTGGGTTATTACCATAGAGCCGGAAAAAACACCCTCCAAAGTCCGAACCCAAGTCCTTCAATAGTGCCCATAAGAATGATGATTTTTTCAGACTTGCAACATTTTGCTAATTTTGTGAATGATTTCGCTTAAGACCATGATTCTTATACCAAACAACATATTTCTGCTCGCTTGGAACTATAGAGCCGAAAAAAATGCCCTTTAAAGTCCGAACCCAAGTCTTTCAATAGTACCCATGAGAATGATGATTTTTACAAATATGCACCTTTTTGCTGATTTTGTGACTGATTTAGCTTGAGACGATGATTCTGACCATGAATCCAAATTTTTCGTTCGGTTGTTACCACAGAGCCGGAAAAAGCACACTCCATAGTCCGAACCCAAGTCCTTCAATAGTGCCCATAAAAATGATGATTTTTTCAGAAATGCACCTTTTGCTGATTTTGTGACTGATTTAGGTTGAGACCATGAGTCATACCATGAATCCAAATTTTTCGTTCGGTTGTTACCATAGAGCCGGAAAAAACACCCTACAAAGTCCGAACCCAAGTCCTTCAATAGTGCCCATAAGAATGATGATTTTTTCAGAAATGCAACATTTTGCTAATTTTGAGAATGATTTCGCTTAAGACCATGATTCTTATATCAAACAACATATTTCTGCTCGCTTGGAACTATAGAGCCGAAAAAAATGCCCTTTAAAGTCCGAACCCAGGTCTTGCAATAGTGCCCATAAGAATGATGATTTTTTCAGAAATGCACCTTTTTGCAGATTTTGTGACTGATTTATGTTGAGACCATGAGTCATACCATAAATCCAAATTTTTCGTTCGGTTGATACCAAAGAGCCGGAAAAAGCACACTCCATAGTCCGAACCCAAGTCCTTCAATAGTGCCCATAAAAATGATGATATTTTCAGAAATGGAACTGTTTGCTGGTTTTGTGGCTGATTAAGCTTGAGACCATGATTCTTACCATGAATCCAAATTTTTCGTTCGGTTGTTACAATAGAGCCGGAAAAAACACCCTCCATAGTCCGAACCTAAGTCCTTCAATAGTGCCAATAAATATGATGATTTTTTCAGAAATGCAACTTTTTGCTTATTTTGGAATGATTTCGTTTAAGTCCATGATTCTTATCATAAATCGGAATTTTTCGTTCAGTTAGTACCATAGAGCCGGAAAAAACACCCTCCATATTCCGAACCTAAGTCCTTCAATAGTGCCAATAAAAATGATGATTTTTTCAGAAATGCAACTTTTTGCTTATTTTGGAATGATTTCGTTAAAGTCCATGATTCTTATCATAAATCGGAATTTTTCGTTCAGTTAGTACCATACAGCCGGAAAAAATACCCTCCAAAGTCCGATCCCAAGTCTTTCAATAGTGCCCATAAGAATGATGATTTTTTCAGATATGCACCTTTTTGCTGATTTTGTGACTGATTTAGCTTGAGACCATGAATCCAAATTTTTGGTTTGGTTGTTACCACAGAGCCGGAAAAAGCACACACCATAGTCCGAAGCCAAGTCCTTCAATAGTGCCCATAAGAATGATGATTTTTTCAGATATGCACCTTTTTGCTGATTTTGTGACTGATTTAGCTTGAGCCCATGATTCTGACCATGAATCCAAATTTTTCGTTCGGTTGTTACCACAGAGCCGGAAAAAGCACACTCCATAGTCCGAACCCAAGTCCTTCAATAGTGCCAATAAAAATGATGATTTATTCAGAAATGCAACTTTTTGCTTATTTTGGAATGATTTCCTTTAAACCCATGATTCTTATCATAAATCGGAATTTTTCGTTCAGTTAGTACCATACAGCCGGAAAAAATACCCTCCAAAGTCCGAACCCAAGTCCTTCAATAGTGCCCATAAGAATGATGATGTTTTCAGAAATGCAACATTTTGCTAATTTTGTGAATGATTTTGCTTAAGACCATGATTCTTATATGAAACAACATATTTCTGCTCGCTTGGAACTATAGAGCCGAAAAAATGCCCTATAAAGTCCGAACCCAAATCTTGCAATAGTGCGCATAAGAATGATGATTTTTTCAGAAATGCACCTTTTTGCTGATTTTGTGACTGATTTAGGTTGAGACCATGAGTCATACCATGAATCCAAATTTTTCGTTCGGTTGTTACCATAGAGCCGGAAAAAACACCCTCCATAGTCCGAACCCAAGTCCTTCAATAGTGCCCATAAAAATGATGATTTTTTCAGAAATGCACCTTTTTGCTGATTTTGTGACTGATTTAGGTTGAGATCATGAATCATACCATAGATACAAATTTTTCGTTGGGTTATTACCATAGAGCCGGAAAAAACACCCTCCAAAGTCCGAACCCAAGTCCTTCAATAGAGCCCATAAGAATGATGATTTTTTCAGACTTGCAACATTTTGCTAATTTTGTGAATGATTTCGCTTAAGACCATGATTCTTATACCAAACAACATATTTCTGCTCGCTTGGAACTATAGAGCCGAAAAAAATGCCCTTTAAAGTCCGAACCCAAGTCTTGCAATAGTACCCATGAGAATGATGATTTTTACAAATATGCACCTTTTTGCTGATTTTGTGACTGATTTAGCTTGAGACGATGATTCTGACCATGAATCCAAATTTTTCGTTCGGTTGTTACCACAGAGCCGGAAAAAGCACACTCCATAGTCCGAACCCAAGTCCTTCAATAGTGCCCATAAAAATGATGATTTTTTCAGAAATGCACCTTTTTGCTGATTTTGTGACTGATTTAGGTTGAGACCATGAGTCATACCATGAATCCAAATTTTTCGTTCGGTTGTTACCATAGAGCCGGAAAAAACACCCTACAAAGTCCGAACCCAAGTCCTTCAATAGTGCCCATAAGAATGATGATTTTTTCAGAAATGCAACATTTTGCTAATTTTGAGAATGATTTCGCTTAAGACCATGATTCTTATATCAAACAACATATTTCTGCTCGCTTGGAACTATAGAGCCGAAAAAAATGCCCTTTAAAGTCCGAACCCAAGTCTTGCAATAGTGCCCATAAGAATGATGATTTTTTCAGAAATGCACCTTTTTGCTGATTTTGTGACTGATTTATGTTGAGACCATGAGTCATACCATAAATCCAAATTTTTCGTTCGGTTGATACCAAAGAGCCGGAAAAAGCACACTCCATAGTCCGAACCCAAGTCCTTCAATAGTGCCCATAAAAATGATGATATTTTCAGAAATGGAACTGTTTGCTGGTTTTGTGGCTGATTAAGCTTGAGACCATGATTCTTACCATGAATCCAAATTTTTCGTTCGGTTGTTACCATAGAGCCGGAAAAAACACCCTCCATAGTCCGAACCTAAGTCCTTCAATAGTGCCAATAAATATGATGATTTTTTCAGAAATGCAACTTTTTGCTTATTTTGGAATGATTTCGTTTAAGTCCATGATTCTTATCATAAATCGGAATTTTTCGTTCAGTTAGTACCATAGAGCCGGAAAAAACACCCTCCATATTCCGAACCTAAGTCCTTCAATAGTGCCAATAAAAATGATGATTTTTTCAGAAATGCAACTTTTTGCTTATTTTGGAATGATTTCGTTTAAGTCCATGATTCTTATCATAAATCGGAATTTTTCGTTCAGTTAGTACCATAGAGCCGGAAAAAATACCCTCCAAAGTCCGAACCCAAGTCTTTCAATAGTGCCCATAAAAATGATGATTTTTTCAGATATGCACCTTTTTGCTGATTTTGTGACTGATTTAGCTTGAGACCATGAATCCAAATTTTTGGTTTGGTTGTTACCACAGAGCCGGAAAAAGCACACACCATAGTCCGAAGCCAAGTCCTTCAATAGTGCCCATAAGAATGATGATTTTTTCAGATATGCACCTTTTTGCTGATTTTGTGACTGATTTAGCTTGAGACCATGATTCTTACCATGAATCCAAATTTTTCGTTTGGTTGTTACTATAGAGCCGGAAAAAACACCCTCCATAGTCCGAACCTAAGTCCTTCAATAGTGCCAATAAAAATTATGATTTTTTCAGAAATGCAACTTTTTGCTTATTTTGGAATGATTTCGTTTAAGTCCACGATTCTTATCATAAATCAGAATTTTTCGTTCAGTAAGTAACATAGAGTCGGAAAAAATACCCTCCAAAGTCCAAACCCAAGTCCTTCAATAGTGCCCATAAGAATGATGATTTTTTCAGATATGCACCTTTTTGCTAATATTGTGAATGATTTCGCTTAAGACCATTATTCTTATATCAAACAACATATTTCTGCTCGCTTGGAACTATAGAGCCGAAAAAAATGCCCTGTAAAGTCCGAACCCAAGTCTTGCATTAGTGCCCATAAGAATGATGATTTTTTCAGAAATGCACCTTTTTGCTGATTTTGTGACTGATTTAAGTTGAGACCATGAGTCATACCATGAATCCAAATTTTTCGTTCGGTTGATACAATAGAGCCGGAAAAAACACCCTCCATAGTCCTAAGCCAAGTCCTTCAATAGTGCCCATAAGAATGATGATTTTTTCAGATATGCACCTTTTTGCTGATTTTGTGACTGATTTAGCTTGAGAACATGATTTTTACCATGAATCCAAATTTTTCGTTCGGTTGTTACCATAGAGCCGGAAAAAGCACACTCCATAGTCCGAACCCAAGTCCTTCAATAGTGCCCATAAAAATGATGATTTTTTCAGAAATGCAAGTTTTTGCTGATTTTGTGACTGATTTAGCTTGAGACCATGATTCTTACCATGAATCCAAATTTTTCGATCGGTTGGTACCATAGAGCCGGAAAAAGCACACTCCAAAGTCCGAACCCAAGTCCTTCAATAGTGCCCATAAAAATGATGATTTTTTCAGAAATGCATTTTTTTGCTGATTTTGTGGCTGATTAAGCTTAAGACCATGATTCTTACCATGAATCCGAATTTTTTTTTCGGTTGTTAACATAGAGCCGGAAAAAACACCCTCCATAGTCCGAACCCAAATCCTTCAATAGTGCCAATAAAAATTATGATTTTTTCAGAAATGCAACTTTTTGCTTATTTTGGAATGATTTCGTTTAAGTCCACGATTCTTATCATAAATCAGAATTTTTCGTTAAGTAAGTAACATAGAGTCGGAAAAAATACCCTCCAAAGTCCAAACCCAAGTCCTTCAATAGTGCCCATAAGAATGATGATTTTTTCAGATATGCACCTTTTTGCTAATATTGTGAATGATTTCGCTTAAGACCATTATTCTTATATCAAACAACATATTTCTGCTCGCTTGGAACTATAGAGCCGAAAAAAATGCCCTGTAAAGTCCGAACCCAAGTCTTGCATTAGTGCCCATAAGAATGATGATTTTTTCAGAAATGCACCTTTTTGCTGATTTTGTGACTGATTTAAGTTGAGACCATGAGTCATACCATGAATCCAAATTTTTCGTTCGGTTGATACAATAGAGCCGGAAAAAACACCCTCCATAGTCCTAAGCCAAGTCCTTCAATAGTGCCCATAAGAATGATGATTTTTTCAGATATGCACCTTTTTGCTGATTTTGTGACAGATTTAGCTTGAGAACATGATTTTTACCATGAATCCAAATTTTTCGTTCGGTTGTTACCATAGAGCCGGAAAAAGCACACTCCATAGTCCGAACCCAAGTCCTTCAATAGTGCCCATAAAAATGATGATTTTTTCAGAAATGCATTTTTTTGCTGATTTTGTGGCTGACTAAGCTTTAGACCATGATTCTTACCATGAATCCGAATTTTTTTTTCGGTTGTTAACATAGAGCCGGAAAAAACACCCTCCATAGTCCGAACCCAAGTCCTTCAATAGTGCCAATAAAAATGATGATTTTTTCAGAAATGCACCTTTTTGCTGATTTTGTGACTGATTTAGCTTGAGACCATGATTCTTACCATGAATCCAAATTTTTCGTTCGGGTGTTACTATAGAGCCGGAAAAAACACCCTCCATAGTCCGAAGCCAAGTCCTTCAATAGTGCCCATAAGAATGATGATTTTTTCAGAAATGCACCTTTTTGCTGATTTTGTGACTGATTTAGCTTGAGTCCATGATTCTGACCATGAATCCAAAATTTTCGTTCGGTTGTTACCACAGAGCCGGTAAAAGCACATTCCATAGTCCGAACCCAAGTCCTTCAATAGTTCCCATAAAAATGATGATTTTTTCAGAAATGCACCTTTTTGCTGATTTTGTGACTGATTTAGGTTGAGACCATGAGTCATACCATGAATCCAAATTTTATTTTCGGTTGTTACCATAGAGCCGAAAAAAACACCCTCCAAAGTCCGAACCCAAGTCTTTCAATAGCGCCCATAAGAATGTGGATTTTTTCAGAAATGCAACATTTTGCTAATTTTGTAAATGATTTCGCTTAAGACCATGATTCTTATATCAAACAACATATTTCTGCTCGCTTGGAACTATAGAGCCGAAAAAAATGCCCTATAAAGTCCGAACCCAAGTCTTGCAATAGTGCCCATAAAAATTATGATTTTTTCAGAAATGCACCTTTTTGCTGATTTTGTGACTGATTAAGCTTGAGACCTTGATTCTTACCATGAATCCGATTTTTTCGTTCGGTTGTTACCATAGAGCCGGAAAAAACACCCTCCATAGTCCGAACCCAAGTCCTTCAATAGTGCCCATAAGAATGATGATTTTTTCAGAAATGAACCTTTTTGCTGATTTTGTGACTGATTTAGTTTGAGACCATGAGTCATACCATGAATCCAAATTTTTCGTTCGGTTGTTACCATAGAGCCGGAAAAAACACCCTCCATAGTCCGAACCCAAGTCCTTCAATAGTGCCCATAAGAATGATGATTTTTTCAGAAATGACACTTTTTGCTGATTTTGTGGCTGATTAAGCTTGAGACCATGATTCTTACCATGAATCCGATTTTTTCTTTCGGTTGTTACCATAGAGCCGGAAAAAACACCCTCCATAGTCCGAACCCAAGTCCTTCAATAGTGCCCATAAGAATGATGATTTTTTCAGAAATGCAACATTTTGCTAATTTTGTGAATGATTTCGCTTAAGACCATGATTCTGATATCAAACAAAATATTTCTACTCGCTTGGAACTATAGAGTAGAAAAAAATGCCCTATAAACTCCGAACCCAAGTCTTGCAATAGTGCCCATAAGAATGATGATTTTTTCAGATATGCACCTTTTTGCTAATATTGTGAATGATTTCGCTTAAGACCATTATTCTTATATCAAACAACATATTTCTGCTCGCTTGGAACTATAGAGCCGAAAAAAATGCCCTGTAAAGTCCGAACCCAAGTCTTGCATTAGTGCCCATAAGAATGATGATTTTTTCAGAAATGCACCTTTTTGCTGATTTTGTGACTGATTTAGGTTGAGACCATGAGTCATACCATGAATCCAAATTTTTTTTTCGGTTGTTACCATAGAGCCGGAAAAAACAACCTCCAAAGTCCGAACCCAAGTCCTTCAATAGCGCCCATAAGAATGTGGATTTTTTCAGAAATGCAACATTTTGCTAATTTTGTAAATGATTTCGCTTAAGACCATGATTCTTATATCAAACAACATATTTCTGCTCGCTTGGAACTATAGAGCCGAAAAAAATGCCCTATAAAGTCCGAACCCAAGTCTTGCAATAGTGCCCATAAGAATGATGATCTTTTCAGAAATGCACCTTTTTAGTGATTTTGTGACTGATTTAGGTTGAGACCATGAGTCACACCATGAATCCAAATTTTTCGTTCGGTTGTTACCACAGAGCCGGAAAAAGCACATTCCATAGTCCGAACCCAAGTCCTTCAATAGTGCCCATAAAAATGATGATTTTTTCAGAAATGCACTTTTTTGCTGATTTTGTGACTGATTAAGCTTGAGACCATGATTCTTACCATGAATCCGATTTTTTCGTTCGGTTGTTACCATAGAGCCGGAAAAAACACCCTCCATAGTCCGAACCCAAGTCCTTCAATAGTGCCCATAAGAATGATGATTTTTTCAGAAATGCACCTTTTTGCTGATTTTGTGACTGATTTAGTTTGAGACCATGAGTCATACCATGAATCCAAATTTTTCGTTCGGTTGTTACCACAGAGCCGGAAAAAGCACACTCCATGGTCCGAACCCAAGTCCTTCAATAGTGCCCATAAAAATGATGATTTTTTCAGAAATGCAACTTTTTGCTGATTTTGTGGCTGATTAAGCTTGAGACCATGATTCTTACCATGAATCCAAATTTTTCGTTCGGTTGTTACCACAGAGCCGGAAAAAGCACACTCCATGGTCCGAACCCAAGTCCTTCAATAGTGCCCATAAAAATGATGATTTTTTCAGAAATGCAACTTTTTGCTGATTTTGTGGCTGATTAAGCTTGAGACCATGATTCTTACCATAAATCCATATTTTTCGTTCGGGTGTTACCATAGAGCCGGAAAAAACACCCTCCAAAGTCCGAACCCAAGTCCTTCAATAGTGCCCATTAAAATGATGATTTTTTCAGAAATGCAACTTTTTACTGATTTTGTGGCTGATTAAGCTTGAGACCATGATTCTTACCATGAATCCAAATTTTTTTTTCGGTTGTTACCATAGAGCCGGAAAAAACACCCTCCATAGTCCGAACCCAAGTCCTTCAATAGTGCCAATAAAAATGATGATTTTTTCAGAAATGCAACTTTTTGCTTATTTTGGAATGATTTCGTTTAAGTCCATGATTCTTATCATAAATCGGAATTTTTCGTTCAGTTAGTACCATAGAGCCGGAAAAAATACCCTCCAAAGTCCGAACCCAAGTCCTTCATAGTGCCCATAAGAATGATGATTTTTTCAGAAATGCAACATTTTGCTAACTTTGTGAATGATTTCGCTTAA
Organism: Hesperophylax magnus; assembly: GCA_026573805.1. Lineage (NCBI taxonomy): Eukaryota > Metazoa > Arthropoda > Insecta > Trichoptera > Limnephilidae > Hesperophylax > Hesperophylax magnus. The sequence continues at coordinate 59,453 of JAIUSX010000195.1, forward strand.
GACCATGATTCTGATATCAAACAAAATATTTCTGCTCGCTTGGAACAATAGAATTGAAAAAAATGCCCTATAAAGTCCGAACCTAAGTCTTGCAATAGTGCCCATAAGAATGATGATTTTTTCAGATATGCACCTTTTTGCTGATTTTGTGACTGATTTAGCTTGAGTCCATGAATCTGACCATGAATCCAAATTTTTCGTTCGGTTGTTACCACAGAGCCGGAAAAAGCACACTCCATAGACCGAACCCAAGTCCTTCAAAAGCGCCCATAAGAATGTGGATTTTTTCAGAAATGCAACATTTTGCTAATTTTGTAAATGATTTCGCTTAAGACCATGATTCTTATATCAAACAACATATTTCTGCTCGCTTGGAACTATAGAGCCGAAAAAAATGCCCTATAAAGTCCGAACCCAAGTCTTGCAATAGTGCCCATAAGAATGATGATTTTTTCAGAAATCCACCTTTTTGCTGATTTTGTGACTGATTTAGGTTGAGACCATGAGTCATACCATGAATCCAAATTTTTCGTTTGGTTGATTCCATAGAGCCGGAAAAAACACCCTCCAAAGTCCGAACCCAAGTCCTTCAATAGTGCCCATTAAAATAATGATTTATTCAGAAATGCAACTTTTTACTGATTTTGTGGCTGATTAAGCTTGAGACCATGATTCTTACCATGAATCCAAATTTTTTTTTCGGTTGTTACCATAGAGCCGGACAAAACACCCTCCATAGTCCGAACCCAAGTCCTTCAATAGTGCCAATAAAAATGATGATTTATTCAGAAATGCAACTTTTTGCTTATTTTGGAATGATTTCCTTTAAGTCCATGATTCTTATCATAAATCGGAATTGTTCGTTCAGTTAGTACCATACAGCCGGAAAAAATACCCTCCAAAGTCCGAACCCAAGTCCTTCAATAGTGCCCATAAGAATGATGATGTTTTCAGAAATGCAACATTTTGCTAATTTTGTGAATGATTTTGCTTAAGACCATGATTCTTATATGAAACAACATATTTCTGCTCGCTTGGAACTATAGAGCCGAAAAAATGCCCTATAAAGTCCGAACCCAAATCTTGCAATAGTGCTCATAAGAATGATGATTTTTTCAGAAATGCACCTTTTTGCTGATTTTGTGACTGATTTAGGTTGAGACCATGAGTCATACCATGAATCCAAATTTTTCGTTCGGTTGTTACCATAGAGCCGGAAAAAACACCCTCCATAGTCCGAACCCAAGTCCTTCAATAGTGCCCATAAAAATGATGATTTTTTCAGAAATGCACCTTTTTGCTGATTTTGTGACTGATTTAGGTTGAGATCATGAATCATACCATAGATACAAATTTTTCGTTGGGTTATTACCATAGAGCCGGAAAAAACACCCTCCAAAGTCCGAACCCAAGTCCTTCAATAGAGCCCATAAGAATGATGATTTTTTCAGACTTGCAACATTTTGCTAATTTTGTGAATGATTTCGCTTAAGACCATGATTCTTATACCAAACAACATATTTCTGCTCGCTTGGAACTATAGAGCCGAAAAAAATGCCCTTTAAAGTCCGAACCCAAGTCTTGCAATAGTACCCATGAGAATGATGATTTTTACAAATATGCACCTTTTTGCTGATTTTGTGACTGATTTAGCTTGAGACGATGATTCTGACCATGAATCCAAATTTTTCGTTCGGTTGTTACCACAGAGCCGGAAAAAGCACACCCCATAGTCCGAACCCAAGTCCTTCAATAGTGCCCATAAAAATGATGATTTTTTCAGAAATGCACCTTTTTGCTGATTTTGTGACTGATTTAGGTTGAGACCATGAGTCATACCATGAATCCAAATTTTTCGTTCGGTTGTTACCATAGAGCCGGAAAAAACACCCTACAAAGTCCGAACCCAAGTCCTTCAATAGTGCCCATAAGAATGATGATTTTTTCAGAAATGCAACATTTTGCTAATTTTGAGAATGATTTCGCTTAAGACCATGATTCTTATATCAAACAACATATTTCTGCTCGCTTGGAACTATAGAGCCGAAAAAAATGCCCTTTAAAGTCCGAACCCAAGTCTTGCAATAGTGCCCATAAGAATGATGATTTTTTCAGAAATGCACCTTTTTGCTGATTTTGTGACTGATTTATGTTGAGACCATGAGTCATACCATAAATCCAAATTTTTCGTTCGGTTGATACCAAAGAGCCGGAAAAAGCACACTCCATAGTCCGAACCCAAGTCCTTCAATAGTGCCCATAAAAATGATGATATTTTCAGAAATGGAACTGTTTGCTGGTTTTGTGGCTGATTAAGCTTGAGACCATGATTCTTACCATGAATCCAAATTTTTCGTTCGGTTGTTACCATAGAGCCGGAAAAAACACCCTCCATAGTCCGAACCTAAGTCCTTCAATAGTGCCAATAAATATGATGATTTTTTCAGAAATGCAACTTTTTGCTTATTTTGGAATGATTTCGTTTAAGTCCATGATTCTTATCATAAATCGGAATTTTTCGTTCAGTTAGTACCATAGAGCCGGAAAAAACACCCTCCATATTCCGAACCTAAGTCCTTCAATAGTGCCAATAAAAATGATGATTTTTTCAGAAATGCAACTTTTTGCTTATTTTGGAATGATTTCGTTTAAGTCCATGATTCTTATCATAAATCGGAATTTTTCGTTCAGTTAGTACCATAGAGCCGGAAAAAATACCCTCCAAAGTCCGAACCCAAGTCTTTCAATAGTGCCCATAAAAATGATGATTTTTTCAGATATGCACCTTTTTGCTGATTTTGTGACTGATTTAGCTTGAGACCATGAATCCAAATTTTTGGTTTGGTTGTTACCACAGAGCCGGAAAAAGCACACACCATAGTCCGAAGCCAAGTCCTTCAATAGTGCCCATAAGAATGATGATTTTTTCAGATATGCACCTTTTTGCTGATTTTGTGACTGATTTAGCTTGAGACCATGATTCTTACCATGAATCCAAATTTTTCGTTTGGTTGTTACTATAGAGCCGGAAAAAACACCCTCCATAGTCCGAACCTAAGTCCTTCAATAGTGCCAATAAAAATTATGATTTTTTCAGAAATGCAACTTTTTGCTTATTTTGGAATGATTTCGTTTAAGTCCACGATTCTTATCATAAATCAGAATTTTTCGTTCAGTAAGTAACATAGAGTCGGAAAAAATACCCTCCAAAGTCCAAACCCAAGTCCTTCAATAGTGCCCATAAGAATGATGATTTTTTCAGATATGCACCTTTTTGCTAATATTGTGAATGATTTCGCTTAAGACCATTATTCTTATATCAAACAACATATTTCTGCTCGCTTGGAACTATAGAGCCGAAAAAAATGCCCTGTAAAGTCCGAACCCAAGTCTTGCATTAGTGCCCATAAGAATGATGATTTTTTCAGAAATGCACCTTTTTGCTGATTTTGTGACTGATTTAAGTTGAGACCATGAGTCATACCATGAATCCAAATTTTTCGTTCGGTTGATACAATAGAGCCGGAAAAAACACCCTCCATAGTCCTAAGCCAAGTCCTTCAATAGTGCCCATAAGAATGATGATTTTTTCAGATATGCACCTTTTTGCTGATTTTGTGACTGATTTAGCTTGAGAACATGATTTTTACCATGAATCCAAATTTTTCGTTCGGTTGTTACCATAGAGCCGGAAAAAGCACACTCCATAGTCCGAACCCAAGTCCTTCAATAGTGCCCATAAAAATGATGATTTTTTCAGAAATGCAAGTTTTTGCTGATTTTGTGACTGATTTAGCTTGAGACCATGATTCTTACCATGAATCCAAATTTTTCGATCGGTTGTTACCATAGAGCCGGAAAAAGCACACTCCATAGTCCGAACCCAAGTCCTTCAATAGTGCCCATAAAAATGATGATTTTTTCAGAAATGCATTTTTTTGCTGATTTTGTGGCTGATTAAGCTTAAGACCATGATTCTTACCATGAATCCGAATTTTTTTTTCGGTTGTTAACATAGAGCCGGAAAAAACACCCTCCATAGTCCGAACCCAAATCCTTCAATAGTGCCAATAAAAATTATGATTTTTTCAGAAATGCAACTTTTTGCTTATTTTGGAATGATTTCGTTTAAGTCCACGATTCTTATCATAAATCAGAATTTTTCGTTAAGTAAGTAACATAGAGTCGGAAAAAATACCCTCCAAAGTCCAAACCCAAGTCCTTCAATAGTGCCCATAAGAATGATGATTTTTTCAGATATGCACCTTTTTGCTAATATTGTGAATGATTTCGCTTAAGACCATTATTCTTATATCAAACAACATATTTCTGCTCGCTTGGAACTATAGAGCCGAAAAAAATGCCCTGTAAAGTCCGAACCCAAGTCTTGCATTAGTGCCCATAAGAATGATGATTTTTTCAGAAATGCACCTTTTTGCTGATTTTGTGACTGATTTAAGTTGAGACCATGAGTCATACCATGAATCCAAATTTTTCGTTCGGTTGATACAATAGAGCCGGAAAAAACACCCTCCATAGTCCTAAGCCAAGTCCTTCAATAGTGCCCATAAGAATGATGATTTTTTCAGATATGCACCTTTTTGCTGATTTTGTGACAGATTTAGCTTGAGAACATGATTTTTACCATGAATCCAAATTTTTCGTTCGGTTGTTACCATAGAGCCGGAAAAAGCACACTCCATAGTCCGAACCCAAGTCCTTCAATAGTGCCCATAAAAATGATGATTTTTTCAGAAATGCATTTTTTTGCTGATTTTGTGGCTGACTAAGCTTTAGACCATGATTCTTACCATGAATCCGAATTTTTTTTTCGGTTGTTAACATAGAGCCGGAAAAAACACCCTCCATAGTCCGAACCCAAGTCCTTCAATAGTGCCAATAAAAATGATGATTTTTTCAGAAATGCACCTTTTTGCTGATTTTGTGACTGATTTAGCTTGAGACCATGATTCTTACCATGAATCCAAATTTTTCGTTCGGGTGTTACTATAGAGCCGGAAAAAACACCCTCCATAGTCCGAAGCCAAGTCCTTCAATAGTGCCCATAAGAATGATGATTTTTTCAGAAATGCACCTTTTTGCTGATTTTGTGACTGATTTAGCTTGAGTCCATGATTCTGACCATGAATCCAAATTTTTCGTTCGGTTGTTACCACAGAGCCGGTAAAAGCACATTCCATAGTCCGAACCCAAGTCCTTCAATAGTTCCCATAAAAATGATGATTTTTTCAGAAATGCACCTTTTTGCTGATTTTGTGACTGATTTAGGTTGAGACCATGAGTCATACCATGAATCCAAATTTTATTTTCGGTTGTTACCATAGAGCCGGAAAAAACACCCTCCAAAGTCCGAACCCAAGTCTTTCAATAGCGCCCATAAGAATGTGGATTTTTTCAGAAATGCAACATTTTGCTAATTTTGTAAATGATTTCGCTTAAGACCATGATTCTTATATCAAACAACATATTTCTGCTCGCTTGGAACTATAGAGCCGAAAAAAATGCCCTATAAAGTCCGAACCCAAGTCTTGCAATAGTGCCCATAAAAATTATGATTTTTTCAGAAATGCACCTTTTTGCTGATTTTGTGACTGATTAAGCTTGAGACCTTGATTCTTACCATGAATCCGATTTTTTCGTTCGGTTGTTACCATAGAGCCGGAAAAAACACCCTCCATAGTCCGAACCCAAGTCCTTCAATAGTGCCCATAAGAATGATGATTTTTTCAGAAATGAACCTTTTTGCTGATTTTGTGACTGATTTAGTTTGAGACCATGAGTCATACCATGAATCCAAATTTTTCGTTCGGTTGTTACCATAGAGCCGGAAAAAACACCCTCCATAGTCCGAACCCAAGTCCTTCAATAGTGCCCATAAGAATGATGATTTTTTCAGAAATGACACTTTTTGCTGATTTTGTGGCTGATTAAGCTTGAGACCATGATTCTTACCATGAATCCGATTTTTTCTTTCGGTTGTTACCATAGAGCCGGAAAAAACACCCTCCATAGTCCGAACCCAAGTCCTTCAATAGTGCCCATAAGAATGATGATTTTTTCAGAAATGCAACATTTTGCTAATTTTGTGAATGATTTCGCTTAAGACCATGATTCTGATATCAAACAAAATATTTCTACTCGCTTGGAACTATAGAGTAGAAAAAAATGCCCTATAAACTCCGAACCCAAGTCTTGCAATAGTGCCCATAAGAATGATGATTTTTTCAGATATGCACCTTTTTGCTAATATTGTGAATGATTTCGCTTAAGACCATTATTCTTATATCAAACAACATATTTCTGCTCGCTTGGAACTATAGAGCCGAAAAAAATGCCCTGTAAAGTCCGAACCCAAGTCTTGCATTAGTGCCCATAAGAATGATGATTTTTTCAGAAATGCACCTTTTTGCTGATTTTGTGACTGATTTAGGTTGAGACCATGAGTCATACCATGAATCCAAATTTTTTTTTCGGTTGTTACCATAGAGCCGGAAAAAACAACCTCCAAAGTCCGAACCCAAGTCCTTCAATAGCGCCCATAAGAATGTGGATTTTTTCAGAAATGCAACATTTTGCTAATTTTGTAAATGATTTCGCTTAAGACCATGATTCTTATATCAAACAACATATTTCTGCTCGCTTGGAACTATAGAGCCGAAAAAAATGCCCTATAAAGTCCGAACCCAAGTCTTGCAATAGTGCCCATAAGAATGATGATCTTTTCAGAAATGCACCTTTTTAGTGATTTTGTGACTGATTTAGGTTGAGACCATGAGTCACACCATGAATCCAAATTTTTCGTTCGGTTGTTACCACAGAGCCGGAAAAAGCACATTCCATAGTCCGAACCCAAGTCCTTCAATAGTGCCCATAAAAATGATGATTTTTTCAGAAATGCACTTTTTTGCTGATTTTGTGACTGATTAAGCTTGAGACCATGATTCTTACCATGAATCCGATTTTTTCGTTCGGTTGTTACCATAGAGCCGGAAAAAACACCCTCCATAGTCCGAACCCAAGTCCTTCAATAGTGCCCATAAGAATGATGATTTTTTCAGAAATGCACCTTTTTGCTGATTTTGTGACTGATTTAGTTTGAGACCATGAGTCATACCATGAATCCAAATTTTTCGTTCGGTTGTTACCACAGAGCCGGAAAAAGCACACTCCATGGTCCGAACCCAAGTCCTTCAATAGTGCCCATAAAAATGATGATTTTTTCAGAAATGCAACTTTTTGCTGATTTTGTGGCTGATTAAGCTTGAGACCATGATTCTTACCATGAATCCAAATTTTTCGTTCGGTTGTTACCACAGAGCCGGAAAAAGCACACTCCATGGTCCGAACCCAAGTCCTTCAATAGTGCCCATAAAAATGATGATTTTTTCAGAAATGCAACTTTTTGCTGATTTTGTGGCTGATTAAGCTTGAGACCATGATTCTTACCATAAATCCATATTTTTCGTTCGGGTGTTACCATAGAGCCGGAAAAAACACCCTCCAAAGTCCGAACCCAAGTCCTTCAATAGTGCCCATTAAAATGATGATTTTTTCAGAAATGCAACTTTTTACTGATTTTGTGGCTGATTAAGCTTGAGACCATGATTCTTACCATGAATCCAAATTTTTTTTTCGGTTGTGACCATAGAGCCGGAAAAAACACCCTCCATAGTCCGAACCCAAGTCCTTCAATAGTGCCAATAAAAATGATGATTTTTTCAGAAATGCAACTTTTTGCTTATTTTGGAATGATTTCGTTTAAGTCCATGATTCTTATCATAAATCGGAATTTTTCGTTCAGTTAGTACCATAGAGCCGGAAAAAATACCCTCCAAAGTCCGAACCCAAGTCCTTCATAGTGCCCATAAGAATGATGATTTTTTCAGAAATGCAACATTTTGCTAACTTTGTGAATGATTTCGCTTAAGACCATGATTCTGATATCAAACAAAATATTTCTGCTCGCTTGGAACAATAGAATTGAAAAAAATGCCCTATAAAGTCCGAACCTAAGTCTTGCAATAGTGCCCATAAGAATGATGATTTTTTCAGATATGCACCTTTTTGCTGATTTTGTGACTGATTTAGCTTGAGTCCATGAATCTGACCATGAATCCAAATTTTTCGTTCGGTTGTTACCACAGAGCCGGAAAAAGCACACTCCATAGACCGAACCCAAGTCCTTCAAAAGCGCCCATAAGAATGTGGATTTTTTCAGAAATGCAACATTTTGCTAATTTTGTAAATGATTTCGCTTAAGACCATGATTCTTATATCAAACAACATATTTCTGCTCGCTTGGAACTATAGAGCCGAAAAAAATGCCCTATAAAGTCCGAACCCAAGTCTTGCAATAGTGCCCATAAGAATGATGATTTTTTCAGAAATCCACCTTTTTGCTGATTTTGTGACTGATTTAGGTTGAGACCATGAGTCATACCATGAATCCAAATTTTTCGTTTGGTTGATTCCATAGAGCCGGAAAAAACACCCTCCAAAGTCCGAACCCAAGTCCTTCAATAGTGCCCATTAAAATAATGATTTATTCAGAAATGCAACTTTTTACTGATTTTGTGGCTGATTAAGCTTGAGACCATGATTCTTACCATGAATCCAAATTTTTTTTTCGGTTGTTACCATAGAGCCGGACAAAACACCCTCCATAGTCCGAACCCAAGTCCTTCAATAGTGCCAATAAAAATGATGATTTATTCAGAAATGCAACTTTTTGCTTATTTTGGAATGATTTCCTTTAAGTCCATGATTCTTATCATAAATCGGAATTGTTCGTTCAGTTAGTACCATACAGCCGGAAAAAATACCCTCCAAAGTCCGAACCCAAGTCCTTCAATAGTGCCCATAAGAATGATGATTTTTTCAGAAATGCCACATTTTGCTAATTTTGTGAATGATTTTGCTTAAGACCATGATTCTTATATGAAACAACATATTTCTGCTCGCTTGGAACTATAGAGCCGAAAAAATGCCCTATAAAGTCCGAACCCAAATCTTGCAATAGTGCGCATAAGAATGATGATTTTTTCAGAAATGCACCTTTTTGCTGATTTTGTGACTGATTTAGGTTGAGACCATGAGTCATACCATGAATCCAAATTTTTCGTTCGGTTGTTACCATAGAGCCGGAAAAAACACCCTCCATAGTCCGAACCCAAGTCCTTCAATAGTGCCCATAAAAATGATGATTTTTTCAGAAATGCACCTTTTTGCTGATTTTGTGACTGATTTAGGTTGAGACCATGAATCATAACATAGATACAAATTTTTCGTTTGGTTATTACCATAGAGCCGGAAAAAACACCCTCCAAAGTCCGAACCCAAGTCCTTCAATAGTGCCCATAAGAATGATGATTTTTTCAGACTTGCAACATTTTGCTAATTTTGTGAATGATTTCGCTTAAGACCATGATTCTTATACCAAACAACATATTTCTGCTCGCTTGGAACTATAGAGCCGAAAAAAATGCCCTTTAAAGTCCGAACCCAAGTCTTGCAATAGTACCCATGAGAATGATGATTTTTACAAATATGCACCTTTTTGCTGATTTTGTGACTGATTTAGCTTGAGACGATGATTCTGACCATGAATCCAAATTTTTCGTTCGGTTGTTACCACAGAGCCGGAAAAAGCACACTCCATAGTCCGAACTCAAGTCTTGCAATAGTGCCCATAAGAATGATGATTTTTTCAGAAATGCACCTTTTTGCTGATTTTGTGACTGATTTATGTTGAGACCATGAGTCATACCATAAATCCAAATTTTTCGTTCGGTTGATACCAAAGAGCCGGAAAAAGCACACTCCATAGTCCGAACCCAAGTCCTTCAATAGTGCCCATAAAAATGATGATATTTTCAGAAATGGAACTGTTTGCTGGTTTTGTGGCTGATTAAGCTTGAGACCATGATTCTTACCATGAATCCAAATTTTTCGTTCGGTTGTTACCATAGAGCCGGAAAAAACACCCTCCATAGTCCGAACCTAAGTCCTTCAATAGTGCCAATAAATATGATGATTTTTTCAGAAATGCAACTTTTTGCTTATTTTGGAATGATTTCGTTTAAGTCCATGATTCTTATCATAAATCGGAATTTTTCGTACAGTTAGTACCATAGAGCCGGAAAAAACACCCTCCATATTCCGAACCTAAGTCCTTCAATAGTGCCAATAAAAATGATGATTTTTTCAGAAATGCAACTTTTTGCTTATTTTGGAATGATTTCGTTTAAGTCCATGATTCTTATCATAAATCGGAATTTTTCGTTCAGTTCGTACCATAGAGCCGGAAAAAATACCCTCCAAAGTCCGAACCCAAGTCTTTCAATAGTGCCCATAAGAATGATGATTTTTTCAGATATGCACCTTTTTGCTGATTTTGTGACTGATTTAGCTTGAGACCATGAATCCAAATTTTTGGTTTGGTTGTTACCACAGAGCCGGAAAAAGCACACACCATAGTCCGAAGCCAAGTCCTTCAATAGTGCCCATAAGAATGATGATTTTTTCAGATATGCACCTTTTTGCTGATTTTGTGACTGATTTAGCTTAAGACCATGATTCTTACATGAATCCAAATTTTTCGTTTGGTTGTTACTATAGAGCCGGAAAAAACACCCTCCATAGTCCGAACCTAAGTCCTTCAATAGTGCCAATAAAAATGATGATTTTTTCAGAAATGCAACTTTTTGCTTATTTTGGAATGATTTCGTTTAAGTCCATGATTCTTATCATAAATCGAAATTTTTCGTTCAGTTAGTACCATAGTGCCGGAAAAAATACCGTCCAAAGTCCGAACCCAAGTCTTTCAATAGTGCCCATAAGAATGATGATTTTTTGGATATGCACCTTTTTGCTGATTTTGTGACTGATTTAGCTTGAGACCATGAATCCAAATTTTTGGTTTGGTTGTTACCACAGAGCCGGAAAAAGCACACACCATAGTCCGAAGCCAAGTCCTTTAATAGTGCCCATAAGAATGATGATTTTTTCAGATATGCACCTTTTTGCTGATTTTGTGACTGATTTAGCTTGAGACCATGATTCTTACCATGAATCCAAATTTTTCGTTTGGTTGTTACTATAGAGCCGGAAAAAACACCCTCCATAGTCCGAACCTAAGTCCTTCAATAGTGCCAATAAAAATTATGATTTTTTCAGAAATGCAACTTTTTGCTTATTTTGGAATGATTTCGTTTAAGTCCATGATTCTTATCATAAATCGGAATTTTTCGTTCAGTTAGTACCATAGAGCCGGAAAAAATACCCTCCAAAGTCCGAACCCAAGTCCTTCAATAGTGCCCATTAAAATGATGATTTTTTCAGAAATGCAACTTTTTACTGATTTTGTGGCTGATTAAGCTTGAGACCATGATTCTTACCATGAATCCAAATTTTTTTTTCGGTTGTTACCATAGAGCCGGAAAAAACAACCTCCAAAGTCCGAACCCAAGTCCTTCAATAGCGCCCATAAGAATGTGGATTTTTGCAGAAATGCAACATTTTGCTAATTTTGTAAATGATTTCGCTTAAGACCATGATTCTTATATCAAACAACATATTTCTGCTCGCTTGGAACTATAGAGCCGAAAAAAATGCCCTATAAAGTCCGAGCCCAAGTCTTGCAATAGTGCCCATAAGAATGATGATCTTTTCAGAAATGCACCTTTTTAGTGATTTTGTGACTGATTTAGGTTGAGACCATGAGTCACACCATGAATCCAAATTTTTCGTTCGGTTGTTACCACAGAGCCGGAAAAAGCACATTCCATAGTCCGAACCCAAGTCCTTCAATAGTGCCCATAAAAATGATGATTTTTTCAGAAATGCACCTTTTTGCTGATTTTGTGACTGATTTAGTTAAAGACCATGAGTCATACCATGAATCCAAATTTTTCGTTCGGTTGTTACCACAGAGCCGGAAAAAGCACACTCCATGGTCCGAACCCAAGTCCTTCAATAGTGCCCATAAAAATGATGATTTTTTCAGAAATGCAACTTTTTGCTGATTTTGTGGCTGATTAAGCTTGAGACCATGATTCGTACCATGAATCCAAATTTTTCGTTCGGTTGTTACCACAAAGCCGGAAAAAGCACACTCCATGGTCCGAACCCAAGTCCTTCAATAGTGCCCATAAAAATGATGATTTTTTCAGAAATGCAACTTTTTGCTGATTTTGTGGCTGATTAAGCTTGAGACCATGATTCTTACCATAAATCCATATTTTTCGTTCGGGTGTTACCATAGAGCCGGAAAAAACACCCTCCAAAGTCCGAACCCAAGTCCTTCAATAGTGCCCATTAAAATGATGATTTTTTCAGAAATGCAACTTTTTACTGATTTTGTGGCTGATTAAGCTTGAGACCATGATTCTTACCATGAATCCAAATTTTTTTTTCGGTTGTTACCATAGAGCCGGAAAAAACAACCTCCATAGTCCGAACCCAAGTCCTTCAATAGTGCCAATAAAAATGATGATTTTTTCAGAAATGCAACTTTTTGCTTATTTTGGAATGATTTCGTTTAAGTCCATGATTCTTATCATAAATCGGAATTTTTCGTTCAGTTAGTACCATAGAGCCGGAAAAAATACCCTCCAAAGTCCGAACCCAAGTCCTTCATAGTGCCCATAAGAATGATGATTTTTTCAGAAATGCAACATTTTGCTAATTTTGTGAATGATTTCGCTTAAGACCATGATTCTGATATCAAACAAAATATTTCTGCTCGCTTGGAACAATAGAATTGAAAAAAATGCCCTATAAAGTCCGAACCCAAGTCTTGCAATAGTGCCCATAAGAATGATGATTTTTTCAGATATGCACCTTTTTGCTGATTTTGTGACTGATTTAGCTTGAGTCCATGAATCTGACCATGAATCCAAATTTTTCGTTCGGTTGTTACCACAGAGCCGGAAAAAGCACACTCCATAGTCCGAACCCAAGTCCTTCAAAAGCGCCCATAAGAATGTGGATTTTTTCAGAAATGCAACATTTTGCTAATTTTGTAAATGATTTCGCTTAAGACCATGATTCTTATATCAAATAACATATTTCTGCTCGCTTGGAACTATAGAGCCGAAAAAAATGCCCTATAAAGTCCGAACCCAAGTCTTGCAATAGTGCCCATAAGAATGATGATTTTTTCAGAAATCCACCTTTTTGCTGATTTTGTGACTGATTTAGGTTGAGACCATGAGTCATACCATGAATCCAAATTTTTCGTTTGGTTGATTCCATAGAGCCGGAAAAAACACCCTCCAAAGTCCGAACCCAAGTCCTTCAATAGTGCCCATTAAAATAATGATTTATTCAGAAATGCAACTTTTTACTGATTTTGTGGCTGATTAAGCTTGAGACCATGATTCTTACCATGAATCCAAATTTTTTTTTCGGTTGTTACCATAGAGCCGGACAAAACACCCTCCATAGTCCGAACCCAAGTCCTTCAATAGTGCCAATAAAAATGATGATTTATTCAGAAATGCAACTTTTTGCTTATTTTGGAATGATTTCGTTTAAGTCCATGATTCTTATCATAAATCGGAATTTTTCGTTCAGTTAGTACCATAGAGCCGGAAAAAATACCCTCCAAAGTCCGAACCCAAGTCTTTCAATAGTGCCCATAAGAATGATGATTTTTTCAGATATGCACCTTTTTGCTGATTTTGTGACTGATTTAGCTTGAGACCATGAATCCAAATTTTTGGTTTGGTTGTTACCACAGAGCCGGAAAAAGCACACACCATAGTCCGAAGCCAAGTCCTTCAATAGTGCCCATAAGAATGATGATTTTTTCAGATATGCACCTTTTGCTGATTTTGTGACTGATTTAGCTTGAGACCATGATTCTTACCATGAATCCAAATTTTTCGTTTGGTTGTTACTATAGAGCCGGAAAAAACCCCCTCCATAGTCCGAACCTAAGTCCTTCAATAGTGCCAATAAAAATTATGATTTTTTCAGAAATGCAACTTTTTGCTTATTTTGGAATGATTTCGTTTAAGTCCATGATTCTTATCATAAATCGGAATTTTTCGTTCAGTTAGTACCATAGAGCCGGAAAAAATACCCTCCAAAGTCCGAACCCAAGTCTTTCAATAGTGCCCATAAGAATGATGATTTTTTCAGATATGCACCTTTTTGCTGATTTTGTGACTGATATAGCTTGAGACCATGAATCCAAATTTTTGGTTTGGTTGTTACCACAGAGCCGGAAAAAGCACACACCATAGTCCGAAGCCAAGTCCTTCAATAGTGCCCATAAGAATGATGATTTTTTCAGATATGCACCTTTTGCTGATTTTGTGACTGATTTAGCTTGAGACCATGATTCTTACCATGAATCCAAATTTTTCGTTTGGTTGTTACTATAGAGCCGGAAAAAACCCCCTCCATAGTCCGAACCTAAGTCCTTCAATAGTGCCCATAAGAATGATGATTTTTTCAGAAATGCAACATTTTGCTAATTTTGTGAATGATTTCGCTTAAGACCATGATTCTGATATCAAACAAAATATTTCTACTCGCTTGGAACTATAGAGTAGAAAAAAATGCCCTATAAACTCCGAACCCAAGTCTTGCAATAGTGCCCATAAGAATGATGATTTTTTCAGATATGCACCTTTTTGCTGATTTTGTGACTGATTTAGCTTGAGTCCATGATTCTGACCATGAATCCAAATTTTTCGTTCGGTTGTTACCACAGAGCCGGAAAAAGCACATTCAATAGTCCGAACCCAAGTCCTTCAATAGTTCCCATAAAAATTATGATTTTTTCAGAAATGCACCTTTTTGCTGATTTTGTGACTGATTTAGGTTGAGACCATGAGTCATACCATGAATCCAAATTTTTTTTTCGGTTGTTACCATAGAGCCGGAAAAAACAACCTCCAAAGTCCGAACCCAAGTCCTTCAATAGCGCCCATAAGAATGTGGATTTTTGCAGAAATGCAACATTTTGCTAATTTTGTAAATGATTTCGCTTAAGACCATGATTCTTATATCAAACAACATATTTCTGCTCGCTTGGAACTATAGAGCCGAAAAAAATGCCCTATAAAGTCCGAGCCCAAGTCTTGCAATAGTGCCCATAAGAATGATGATCTTTTCAGAAATGCACCTTTTTAGTGATTTTGTGACTGATTTAGGTTGAGACCATGAGTCACACCATGAATCCAAATTTTTCGTTCGGTTGTTACCACAGAGCCGGAAAAAGCACATTCCATAGTCCGAACCCAAGTCCTTCAATAGTGCCCATAAAAATGATGATTTTTTCAGAAATGCACCTTTTTGCTGATTTTGTGACTGATTAAGCTTGAGACCATGATTCTTACCATGAATCCGATTTTTTCGTTCGGTTGTTACCATAGAGCCGGAAAAAACACCCTCCATAGTCCGAACCCAAGTCCTTCAATAGTGCCCATAAGAATGATGATTTTTTCAGAAATGCACTTTTTTGCTGATTTTGTGACTGATTTAGGTTGAGACCATGAGTCATACCATGAATCCAATTTTTTTTTTCGGTTGTTACCAGAGAGCCGGAAAAAACAACCTCCAAAGTCCGAACCCAAGTCCTTCAATAGCGCCCATAAGAATGTGGATTTTTGCAGAAATGCAACATTTTGCTAATTTTGTAAATGATTTCGCTTAAGACCATGATTCTTATATCAAAGAACATATTTCTGCTCGCTTGGAACTATAGAGCCGAAAAAAATGCCCTATAAAGTCCGAGCCCAAGTCTTGCAATAGTGCCCATAAGAATGATGATTTTTTCAGAAATCCACCTTTTTGCTGATTTTGTGACTGATTTAGGTTGAGACCATGAGTCATACCATGAATCCAAATTTTTCGTTTGGTTGATTCCATAGAGCCGGAAAAAACACCCTCCAAAGTCCGAACCCAAGTCCTTCAATAGTGCCCATTAAAATAATGATTTATTCAGAAATGCAACTTTTTACTGATTTTGTGGCTGATTAAGCTTGAGACCATGATTCTTACCATGAATCCAAATTTTTTTTTCGGTTGTTACCATAGAGCCGGAAAAAACACCCTCCATAGTCCGAACCCAAGTCCTTCAATAGTGCCCATAAGAATGATGATTTTTTCAGAAATGCACCTTTTTGCTGATTTTGTGACTGATTTAGGTTGAGACCATGAGTCATACCATGAATCCAATTTTTTTTTTCGGTTGTTACCAGAGAGCCGGAAAAAACAACCTCCAAAGTCCGAACCCAAGTCCTTCAATAGCGCCCATAAGAATGTGGATTTTTGCAGAAATGCAACATTTTGCTAATTTTGTAAATGATTTCGCTTAAGACCATGATTCTTATATCAAAGAACATATTTCTGCTCGCTTGGAACTATAGAGCCGAAAAAAATGCCCTATAAAGTCCGAGCCCAAGTCTTGCAATAGTGCCCATAAGAATGATGATTTTTTCAGAAATCCACCTTTTTGCTGATTTTGTGACTGATTTAGGTTGAGACCATGAGTCATACCATGAATCCAAATTTTTCGTTTGGTTGATTCCATAGAGCCGGAAAAAACACCCTCCAAAGTCCGAACCCAAGTCCTTCAATAGTGCCCATTAAAATAATGATTTATTCAGAAATGCAACTTTTTACTGATTTTGTGGCTGATTAAGCTTGAGACCATGATTCTTACCATGAATCCAAATTTTTTTTTCGGTTGTTACCATAGAGCCGGAAAAAACACCCTCCATAGTCCGAACCCAAGTCCTTCAATAGTGCCAATAAAAATGATGATTTATTCAGAAATGCAACTTTTTGCTTATTTTGGAATGATTTCGTTTAAGTCCATGATTCTTATCATAAATCGGAATTTTTCGTTCAGTTAGTACCATAGAGCCGGAAAAAATACCCTCCAAAGTCCGAACCCAAGTCTTTCAATAGTGCCCATAAAAATGATGATTTTTTCAGAAATGCAACTTTTTGCTGATTTTGTGGCTGATTAAGCTTGAGACCATGATTCTTACCATAAATCCATATTTTTCGTTCGGGTGTTACCATAGAGCCGGAAAAAACACCCTCCAAAGTCCGAACCCAAGTCCTTCAATAGTGCCCATTAAAATGATGATTTTTTCAGAAATGCAACTTTTTACTGATTTTGTGGCTGATTAAGCTTGAGACCATGATTCTTACCATGAATCCAAATTTTTTTTTCGGTTGTTACCATAGAGCCGGAAAAAACACCCTCCATAGTCCGAACCCAAGTCCTTCAATAGTGCCAATAAAAATGATGATTTTTTCAGAAATGCAACTTTTTGCTTATTTTGGAATGATTTCGTTTAAGTCCATGATTCTTATCATAAATCGGAATTTTTCGTTCAGTTAGTACCATAGAGCCGGAAAAAATACCCTCCAAAGTCCGAACCCAAGTCCTTCATAGTGCCCATAAGAATGATGATTTTTTCAGAAATGCAACATTTTGCTAATTTTGTGAATGATTTCGCTTAAGACCATGATTCTGATATCAAACAAAATATTTCTGCTCGCTTGGAACAATAGAATTGAAAAAAATGCCCTATAAAGTCCGAACCCAAGTCTTGCAATAGTGCCCATAAGAATGATGATTTTTTCAGATATGCACCTTTTTGCTGATTTTGTGACTGATTTAGCTTGAGTCCATGAATCTGACCATGAATCCAAATTTTTCGTTCGGTTGTTACCACAGAGCCGGAAAAAGCACACTCCATAGTCCGAACCCAAGTCCTTCAAAAGCGCCCATAAGAATGTGGATTTTTTCAGAAATGCAACATTTTGCTAATTTTGTAAATGATTTCGCTTAAGACCATGATTCTTATATCAAATAACATATTTCTGCTCGCTTGGAACTATAGAGCCGAAAAAAATGCCCTATAAAGTCCGAACCCAAGTCTTGCAATAGTGCCCATAAGAATGATGATTTTTTCAGAAATCCACCTTTTTGCTGATTTTGTGACTGATTTAGGTTGAGACCATGAGTCATACCATGAATCCAAATTTTTCGTTTGGTTGATTCCATAGAGCCGGAAAAAACACCCTCCAAAGTCCGAACCCAAGTCCTTCAATAGTGCCCATTAAAATAATGATTTATTCAGAAATGCAACTTTTTACTGATTTTGTGGCTGATTAAGCTTGAGACCATGATTCTTACCATGAATCCAAATTTTTTTTTCGGTTGTTACCATAGAGCCGGACAAAACACCCTCCATAGTCCGAACCCAAGTCCTTCAATAGTGCCAATAAAAATGATGATTTATTCAGAAATGCAACTTTTTGCTTATTTTGGAATGATTTCGTTTAAGTCCATGATTCTTATCATAAATCGGAATTTTTCGTTCAGTTAGTACCATAGAGCCGGAAAAAATACCCTCCAAAGTCCGAACCCAAGTCTTTCAATAGTGCCCATAAGAATGATGATTTTTTCAGATATGCACCTTTTTGCTGATTTTGTGACTGATTTAGCTTGAGACCATGAATCCAAATTTTTGGTTTGGTTGTTACCACAGAGCCGGAAAAAGCACACACCATAGTCCGAAGCCAAGTCCTTCAATAGTGCCCATAAGAATGATGATTTTTTCAGATATGCACCTTTTGCTGATTTTGTGACTGATTTAGCTTGAGACCATGATTCTTACCATGAATCCAAATTTTTCGTTTGGTTGTTACTATAGAGCCGGAAAAAACCCCCTCCATAGTCCGAACCTAAGTCCTTCAATAGTGCCAATAAAAATTATGATTTTTTCAGAAAATGCAACTTTTTGCTTATTTTGGAATGATTTCGTTTAAGTCCATGATTCTTATCATAAATCGGAATTTTTCGTTCAGTTAGTACCATAGAGCCGGAAAAAATACCCTCCAAAGTCCGAACCCAAGTCTTTCAATAGTGCCCATAAGAATGATGATTTTTTCAGATATGCACCTTTTTGCTGATTTTGTGACTGATTTAGCTTGAGACCATGAATCCAAATTTTTGGTTTGGTTGTTACCACAGAGCCGGAAAAAGCACACACCATAGTCCGAAGCCAAGTCCTTCAATAGTGCCCATAAGAATGATGATTTTTTCAGATATGCACCTTTTGCTGATTTTGTGACTGATTTAGCTTGAGACCATGATTCTTACCATGAATCCAAATTTTTCGTTTGGTTGTTACTATAGAGCCGGAAAAAACCCCCTCCATAGTCCGAACCTAAGTCCTTCAATAGTGCCCATAAGAATGATGATTTTTTCAGAAATGCAACATTTTGCTAATTTTGTGAATGATTTCGCTTAAGACCATGATTCTGATATCAAACAAAATATTTCTACTCGCTTGGAACTATAGAGTAGAAAAAAATGCCCTATAAACTCCGAACCCAAGTCTTGCAATAGTGCCCATAAGAATGATGATTTTTTCAGATATGCACCTTTTTGCTGATTTTGTGACTGATTTAGCTTGAGTCCATGATTCTGACCATGAATCCAAATTTTTCGTTCGGTTGTTACCACAGAGCCGGAAAAAGCACATTCAATAGTCCGAACCCAAGTCCTTCAATAGTTCCCATAAAAATTATGATTTTTTCAGAAATGCACCTTTTTGCTGATTTTGTGACTGATTTAGGTTGAGACCATGAGTCATACCATGAATCCAAATTTTTTTTTCGGTTGTTACCATAGAGCCGGAAAAAACAACCTCCAAAGTCCGAACCCAAGTCCTTCAATAGCGCCCATAAGAATGTGGATTTTTGCAGAAATGCAACATTTTGCTAATTTTGTAAATGATTTCGCTTAAGACCATGATTCTTATATCAAACAACATATTTCTGCTCGCTTGGAACTATAGAGCCGAAAAAAATGCCCTATAAAGTCCGAGCCCAAGTCTTGCAATAGTGCCCATAAGAATGATGATCTTTTCAGAAATGCACCTTTTTAGTGATTTTGTGACTGATTTAGGTTGAGACCATGAGTCACACCATGAATCCAAATTTTTCGTTCGGTTGTTACCACAGAGCCGGAAAAAGCACATTCCATAGTCCGAACCCAAGTCCTTCAATAGTGCCCATAAAAATGATGATTTTTTCAGAAATGCACCTTTTTGCTGATTTTGTGACTGATTAAGCTTGAGACCATGATTCTTACCATGAATCCGATTTTTTCGTTCGGTTGTTACCATAGAGCCGGAAAAAACACCCTCCATAGTCCGAACCCAAGTCCTTCAATAGTGCCCATAAGAATGATGATTTTTTCAGAAATGCACCTTTTTGCTGATTTTGTGACTGATTTAGGTTGAGACCATGAGTCATACCATGAATCCAATTTTTTTTTTCGGTTGTTACCAGAGAGCCGGAAAAAACAACCTCCAAAGTCCGAACCCAAGTCCTTCAATAGCGCCCATAAGAATGTGGATTTTTGCAGAAATGCAACATTTTGCTAATTTTGTAAATGATTTCGCTTAAGACCATGATTCTTATATCAAAGAACATATTTCTGCTCGCTTGGAACTATAGAGCCGAAAAAAATGCCCTATAAAGTCCGAGCCCAAGTCTTGCAATAGTGCCCATAAGAATGATGATTTTTTCAGAAATCCACCTTTTTGCTGATTTTGTGACTGATTTAGGTTGAGACCATGAGTCATACCATGAATCCAAATTTTTCGTTTGGTTGATTCCATAGAGCCGGAAAAAACACCCTCCAAAGTCCGAACCCAAGTCCTTCAATAGTGCCCATTAAAATAATGATTTATTCAGAAATGCAACTTTTTACTGATTTTGTGGCTGATTAAGCTTGAGACCATGATTCTTACCATGAATCCAAATTTTTTTTTCGGTTGTTACCATAGAGCCGGAAAAAACACCCTCCATAGTCCGAACCCAAGTCCTTCAATAGTGCCCATAAGAATGATGATTTTTTCAGAAATGCACCTTTTTGCTGATTTTGTGACTGATTTAGGTTGAGACCATGAGTCATACCATGAATCCAATTTTTTTTTTTCGGTTGTTACCAGAGAGCCGGAAAAAACAACCTCCAAAGTCCGAACCCAAGTCCTTCAATAGCGCCCATAAGAATGTGGATTTTTGCAGAAATGCAACATTTTGCTAATTTTGTAAATGATTTCGCTTAAGACCATGATTCTTATATCAAAGAACATATTTCTGCTCGCTTGGAACTATAGAGCCGAAAAAAATGCCCTATAAAGTCCGAGCCCAAGTCTTGCAATAGTGCCCATAAGAATGATGATTTTTTCAGAAATCCACCTTTTTGCTGATTTTGTGACTGATTTAGGTTGAGACCATGAGTCATACCATGAATCCAAATTTTTCGTTTGGTTGATTCCATAGAGCCGGAAAAAACACCCTCCAAAGTCCGAACCCAAGTCCTTCAATAGTGCCCATTAAAATAATGATTTATTCAGAAATGCAACTTTTTACTGATTTTGTGGCTGATTAAGCTTGAGACCATGATTCTTACCATGAATCCAAATTTTTTTTTCGGTTGTTACCATAGAGCCGGAAAAAACACCCTCCATAGTCCGAACCCAAGTCCTTCAATAGTGCCAATAAAAATGATGATTTATTCAGAAATGCAACTTTTTGCTTATTTTGGAATGATTTCGTTTAAGTCCATGATTCTTATCATAAATCGGAATTTTTCGTTCAGTTAGTACCATAGAGCCGGAAAAAATACCCTCCAAAGTCCGAACCCAAGTCTTTCAATAGTGCCCATAAGAATGATGATTTTTTCAGATATGCACCTTTTTGCTGATTTTGTGACTGATTTAGCTTGAGACCATGAATCCAAATTTTTGGTTTGGTTGTTACCACAGAGCCGGAAAAAGCACACACCATAGTCCGAAGCCAAGTCCTTCAATAGTGCCCATAAGAATGATGATTTTTTCAGATATGCACCTTTTGCTGATTTTGTGACTGATTTAGCTTGAGACCATGATTCTTACCATGAATCCAAATTTTTCGTTTGGTTGTTACTATAGAGCCGGAAAAAACACCCTCCATAGTCCGAACCTAAGTCCTTCAATAGTGCCAATAAAAATTATGATTTTTTCAGAAATGCAACTTTTTGCTTATTTTGGAATGATTTCGTTTAAGTCCACGATTCTTATCATAAATCAGAATTTTTCGTTCAGTAAGTAACATTGAGTCGGAAAAAATACCCTCCAAAGTACAAACCCAAGTCCTTCAATAGTGCCCATAAGAATGATGATTTTTTCAGAAATGCAACATTTTGCTAATTTTGTGAATGATTTCGCTTAAGACCATGATTCTGATATCAAACAAAATATTTCTACTCGCTTGGAACTATAGAGTAGAAAAAAATGCCCTATAAACTCCGAACCCAAGTCTTGCAATAGTGCCCATAAGAATGATGATTTTTTCAGATATGCACCTTTTTGCTGATTTTGTGACTGATTTAGCTTGAGTCCATGATTCTGACCATGAATCCAAATTTTTCGTTCGGTTGTTACCACAGAGCCGGAAAAAGCACATTCAATAGTCCGAACCCAAGTCCTTCAATAGTTCCCATAAAAATTATGATTTTTTCAGAAATGCACCTTTTTGCTGATTTTGTGACTGATTTAGGTTGAGACCATGAGTCATACCATGAATCCAAATTTTTTTTTTCGGTTGTTACCATAGAGCCGGAAAAAACAACCTCCAAAGTCCGAACCCAAGTCCTTCAATAGCGCCCATAAGAATGTGGATTTTTGCAGAAATGCAACATTTTGCTAATTTTGTAAATGATTTCGCTTAAGACCATGATTCTTATATCAAACAACATATTTCTGCTCGCTTGGAACTATAGAGCCGAAAAAAATGCCCTATAAAGTCCGAGCCCAAGTCTTGCAATAGTGCCCATAAGAATGATGATCTTTTCAGAAATGCACCTTTTTAGTGATTTTGTGACTGATTTAGGTTGAGACCATGAGTCACACCATGAATCCAAATTTTTCGTTCGGTTGTTACCACAGAGCCGGAAAAAGCACATTCCATAGTCCGAACCCAAGTCCTTCAATAGTGCCCATAAAAATGATGATTTTTTCAGAAATGCACCTTTTTGCTGATTTTGTGACTGATTAAGCTTGAGACCATGATTCTTACCATGAATCCGATTTTGTCGTTCGGTTGTTACCATAGAGCCGGAAAAAACACCCTCCATAGTCCGAACCCAAGTCCTTCAATAGTGCCCATAAGAATGATGATTTTTTCAGAAATGCACCTTTTTGCTGATTTTGTGACTGATTTAGTTAAAGACCATGAGTCATACCATGAATCCAAATTTTTCGTTCGGTTGTTACCACAGAGCCGGAAAAAGCACACTCCATGGTCCGAACCCAAGTCCTTCAATAGTGCCCATAAAAATGATGATTTTTTCAGAAATGCAACTTTTTGCTGATTTTGTGGCTGATTAAGCTTGAGACCATGATTCTTACCATGAATCCAAATTTTTCGTTCGGTTGTTACCACAAAGCCGGAAAAAGCACACTCCATGGTCCGAACCCAAGTCCTTCAATAGTGCCCATAAAAATGATGATTTTTTCAGAAATGCAACTTTTTGCTGATTTTGTGGCTGATTAAGCTTGAGACCATGATTCTTACCATAAATCCATATTTTTCGTTCGGGTGTTACCATAGAGCCGGAAAAAACACCCTCCAAAGTCCGAACCCAAGTCCTTCAATAGTGCCCATTAAAATGATGATTTTTTCAGAAATGCAACTTTTTTACTGATTTTGTGGCTGATTAAGCTTGAGACCATGATTCTTACCATGAATCCAAATTTTTTTTTCGGTTGTTACCATAGAGCCGGAAAAAACACCCTCCATAGTCCGAACCCAAGTCCTTCAATAGTGCCAATAAAAATGATGATTTTTTCAGAAATGCAACTTTTTGCTTATTTTGGAATGATTTCGTTTAAGTCCATGATTCTTATCATAAATCGGAATTTTTCGTTCAGTTAGTACCATAGAGCCGGAAAAAATACCCTCCAAAGTCCGAACCCAAGTCCTTCATAGTGCCCATAAGAATGATGATTTTTTCAGAAATGCAACATTTTGCTAATTTTGTGAATGATTTCGCTTAAGACCATGATTCTGATATCAAACAAAATATTTCTGCTCGCTTGGAACAATAGAATTGAAAAAAATGCCCTATAAAGTCCGAACCCAAGTCTTGCAATAGTGCCCATAAGAATGATGATTTTTTCAGATATGCACCTTTTTGCTGATTTTGTGACTGATTTAGCTTGAGTCCATGAATCTGACCATGAATCCAAATTTTTCGTTCGGTTGTTACCACAGAGCCGGAAAAAGCACACTCCATAGTCCGAACCCAAGTCCTTCAAAAGCGCCCATAAGAATGTGGATTTTTGCAGAAATGCAACATTTTGCTAATTTTGTAAATGATTTCGCTTAAGACCATGATTCTTATATCAAAGAACATATTTCTGCTCGCTTGGAACTATAGAGCCGAAAAAAATGCCCTATAAAGTCCGAGCCCAAGTCTTGCAATAGTTATAGAATTGAAAAAAATGCCCTATAAAGTCCGAACCCAAGTCTTGCAATAGTGCCCATAAGAATGATGATCTTTTCAGAAATTCACCTTTTTAGTGATTTTGTGACTGATTTAGGTTGAGACCATGAGTCACACCATGAATCCAAATTTTTCGTTCGGTTGTTACCACAGAGCCGGAAAAAGCACATTCCATAGTCCGAACCCAAGTCCTTCAATAGTGCCCATAAAAATGATGATTTTTTCAGAAATGCACCTTTTTGCTGATTTTGTGACTGATTAAGCTTGAGACCATGATTCTTACCATGAATCCGATTTTGTCGTTCGGTTGTTACCATAGAGCCGGAAAAAACACCCTCCATAGTCCGAACCCAAGTCCTTCAATAGTGCCCATAAGAATGATGATTTTTTCAGAAATGCACCTTTTTGCTGATTTTGTGACTGATTTAGTTAAAGACCATGAGTCATACCATGAATCCAAATTTTTCGTTCGGTTGTTACCACAGAGCCGGAAAAAGCACACTCCATGGTCCGAACCCAAGTCCTTCAATAGTGCCCATAAAAATGATGATTTTTTCAGAAATGCAACTTTTTGCTGATTTTGTGGCTGATTAAGCTTGAGACCATGATTCTTACCATGAATCCAAATTTTTCGTTCGGTTGTTACCACAAAGCCGGAAAAAGCACACTCCATGGTCCGAACCCAAGTCCTTCAATAGTGCCCATAAAAATGATGATTTTTTCAGAAATGCAACTTTTTGCTGATTTTGTGGCTGATTAAGCTTGAGACCATGATTCTTACCATAAATCCATATTTTTCGTTCGGGTGTTACCATAGAGCCGGAAAAAACACCCTCCAAAGTCCGAACCCAAGTCCTTCAATAGTGCCCATAAGAATGATGATTTTTTCAGAAATGCACCTTTTTGCTGATTTTGTGACTGATTTAGTTAAAGACCATGAGTCATACCATGAATCCAAATTTTTCGTTCGGTTGTTACCACAGAGCCGGAAAAAGCACACTCCATGGTCCGAACCCAAGTCCTTCAATAGTGCCCATAAAAATGATGATTTTTTCAGAAATGCAACTTTTTGCTGATTTTGTGGCTGATTAAGCTTGAGACCATGATTCTTACCATAAATCCATATTTTTCGTTCGGGTGTTACCATAGAGCCGGAAAAAACACCCTCCAAAGTCCGAACCCAAGTCCTTCAATAGTGCCCATTAAAATGATGATTTTTTCAGAAATGCAACTTTTTTACTGATTTTGTGGCTGATTAAGCTTGAGACCATGATTCTTACCATGAATCCAAATTTTTTTTTCGGTTGTTACCATAGAGCCGGAAAAAACACCCTCCATAGTCCGAACCCAAGTCCTTCAATAGTGCCCATTAAAATGATGATTTTTTCAGAAATGCAACTTTTTTACTGATTTTGTGGCTGATTAAGCTTGAGACCATGATTCTTACCATGAATCCAAATTTTTTTTTCGGTTGTTACCATAGAGCCGGAAAAAACACCCTCCATAGTCCGAACCCAAGTCCTTCAATAGTGCCAATAAAAATGATGATTTTTTCAGAAATGCAACTTTTTGCTTATTTTGGAATGATTTCGTTTAAGTCCATGATTCTTATCATAAATCGGAATTTTTCGTTCAGTTAGTACCATAGAGCCGGAAAAAATACCCTCCAAAGTCCGAACCCAAGTCCTTCATAGTGCCCATAAGAATGATGATTTTTTCAGAAATGCAACATTTTGCTAATTTTGTGAATGATTTCGCTTAAGACCATGATTCTGATATCAAAAAAAATATTTCTGCTCGCTTGGAACAATAGAATTGAAAAAAATGCCCTATAAAGTCCGAACCCAAGTCTTGCAATAGTGCCCATAAGAATGATGATTTTTTCAGATATGCACCTTTTTGCTGATTTTGTGACTGATTTAGCTTGAGTACATGAATCTGACCATGAATCCAAATTTTTCGTTCGGTTGTTACCACAGAGCCGGAAAAAGCACACTCCATAGTCCGAACCCAAGTCCTTCAAAAGCGCCCATAAGAATGTGGATTTTTTCAGAAATGCAACATTTTGCTAATTTTGTAAATGATTTCGCTTAAGACCATGATTCTTATATCAAACAACATATTTCTGCTCGCTTGAAACTATAGAGCCGAAAAAAATGCCCTATAAAGTCCGAACCCAAGTCTTGCAAAATTGCCCATAAGAATGATGATTTTTTCAGAAATCCACCTTTTTGCTGATTTTGTGACTGATTTAGGTTGAGACCATGAGTCATACCATGAATCCAAATTTTTCGTTTGGTTGATTCCATAGAGCCGGAAAAAACACCCTCCAAAGTCCGAACCCAAGTCCTTCAATAGTGCCCATTAAAATAATGATTTATTCAGAAATGCAACTTTTTACTGATTTTGTGGCTGATTAAGCTTGAGACCATGATTCTTACCATGAATCCAAATTTTTTTTTCGGTTGTTACCATAGAGCCGGACAAAACACCCTCCATAGTCCGAACCCAAGTCCTTCAATAGTGCCAATAAAAATGATGATTTATTCAGAAATGCAACTTTTTGCTTATTTTGGAATGATTTCCTTTAAGTCCATGATTCTTATCATAAATCGGAATTTTTCGTTCAGTTAGTACCATACAGCCGGAAAAAATACCCTCCAAAGTCCGAACCCAAGTCCTTCAATAGTGCCCATAAGAATGATGATTTTTTCAGAAATGCCACATTTTGCTAATTTTGTGAATGATTTTGCTTAAGACCATGATTCTTATATGAAACAACATATTTCTGCTCGCTTGGAACTATAGAGCCGAAAAAAATGCCCTTTAAAGTCCGAACCCAAGTCTTGCAATAGTACCCATGAGAATGATGATTTTTACAAATATGCACCTTTTTGCTGATTTTGTGACTGATTTAGCTTGAGACGATGATTCTGACCATGAATCCAAATTTTTCGTTCGGTTGTTACCACAGAGCCGGAAAAAGCACACTCCATAGTCCGAACTCAAGTCCTTCAATAGTGCCCATAAAAATGATGATTTTTTCAGAAATGCACCTTTTTGCTGATTTTGTGACTGATTTAGGTTGAGACCATGAGTCATACCATGAATCCAAATTTTTCGTTCGGTTGATACCATAGAGCCGGAAAAAACACCCTACAAAGTCCGAACCCAAGTCCTTCAATAGTGGCCATAAGAATGATGATTTTTTCATAAATGCAAAATTTTTCTAATTTTGAGAATGATTTCGCTTAAGACCATGATTCTTATATCAAACAACATATTTCTGCTCGCTTGGAACTATAGAGCCGAAAAAAATGCCCTTTAAAGTCCGAACCCAAGTCTTGCAATAGTGCCCATAAGAATGATGATTTTTTCAGAAATGCACCTTTTTGCTGATTTTGTGACTGATTTATGTTGAGACCATGAGTCATACCATAAATCCAAATTTTTCGTTCGGTTGATACCAAAGAGCCGGAAAAAGCACACTCCATAGTCCGAACCCAAGTCCTTCAATATTGCCCATAAAAATGATGATATTTTCAGAAATGGAACTGTTTGCTGGTTTTGTGGCTGATTAAGCTTGAGACCATGATTCTTACCATGAATCCAAATTTTTCGTTCGGTTGTTACCATAGAGCCGGAAAAAACACCCTCCATAGTCCGAACCTAAGTCCTTCAATAGTGCCAATAAATATGATGATTTTTTCAGAAATGCAACTTTTTGCTTATTTTGGAATGATTTCGTTTAAGTCCATGATTCTTATCATAAATCGGAATTTTTCGTTCAGTTAGTACCATAGAGCCGGAAAAAACACCCTCCATATTCCGAACCTAAGTCCTTCAATAGTGCCAATAAAAATGATGATTTTTTCAGAAATGCAACTTTTTGCTTATTTTGGAATGATTTCGTTTAAGTCCATGATTCTTATCATAAATCGGAATTTTTCGTTCAGTTAGTACCATAGAGCCGGAAAAAATACCCTCCAAAGTCCGAACCCAAGTCTTTCAATAGTGCCCATAAGAATGATGATTTTTTCAGATATGCACCTTTTTGCTGATTTTGTGACTGATTTAGCTTGAGACCATGAATCCAAATTTTTGGTTTGGTTGTTACCACAGAGCCGGAAAAAGCACACACCATAGTCCGAAGCCAAGTCCTTCAATAGTGCCCATAAGAATGATGATTTTTTCAGATATGCACCTTTTTGCTGATTTTGTGACTGATTTAGCTTGAGACCATGAATCCAAATTTTTCGTTTGGTTGTTACTATAGAGCCGGAAAAAACACCCTCCATAGTCCGAACCTAAGTCCTTCAATAGTGCCAATAAAAATTATGATTTTTTCAGAAATGCAACTTTTTGCTTATTTTGGAATGATTTCGTTTAAGTCCACGATTCTTATCATAAATCAGAATTTTTCGTTCAGTAAGTAACATAGAGTCGGAAAAAATACCCTCCAAAGTCCAAACCCAAGTCCTTCAATAGTGCCCATAAGAATGATGATTTTTTCAGATATGCACCTTTTTGCTGATTTTGTGACTGATTTAGCTTGAGACCATGATTCTTACCATGAATCCAAATTTTTCGTTTGGTTGTTACTATAGAGCCGGAAAAAACACCCTCCATAGTCCGAACCTAAGTCCTTCAATAGTGCCAATAAAAATTATGATTTTTTCAGAAATGCAACTTTTTGCTTATTTTGGAATGATTTCGTTTAAGTCCACGATTCTTATCATAAATCAGAATTTTTCGTTCAGTAAGTAACATAGAGTCGGAAAAAATACCCTCCAAAGTCCAAACCCAAGTCCTTCAATAGTGCCCATAAGAATGATGATTTTTTCAGATATGCACCTTTTTGCTGATTTTGTGACTGATTTAGCTTGAGAACATGATTTTTACCATGAATCCAAATTTTTCGTTCGGTTGTTACCATAGAGCCGGAAAAAGCACACTCCATAGTCCGAACCCAAGTCCTTCAATAGTGCCCATAAAAATGATGATTTTTTCAGAAATGCAAGTTTTTGCTGATTTTGTGACTGATTTAGCTTGAGACCATGATTCTTACCATGAATCCAAATTTTTCGATCGGTTGTTACCATAGAGCCGGAAAAAGCACACTCCATAGTCCGAACCCAAGTCCTTCAATAGTGCCCATAAAAATGATGATTTTTTCAGAAATGCAACTTTTTGCTGATTTTGTGGCTGATTAAGCTTAAGACCATGATTCTTACCATGAATCCGAATTTTTTTTTCGGGTGTTACTATAGAGCCGGAAAAAACACCCTCCATAGTCCGAAGCCAATTCCTTCAATAGTGCCCATAAGAATGATGATTTTTTCAGAAATGCAACGTTTTGCTAATTTTTATGAATGATTTCGCTTTAGACCATGAATCTGATATCAAACAAAATATTTCTGCTCGCTTGGAACTATAGAATTGAAAAAAATGCCCTATAAAGTCCGAACCCAAGTCTTGCAATAGTGCCCATAAGAATGATGATTTTTTCAGATATGCACCTTTTTGCTGATTTTGTGACTGATTTAGGTTGAGACCATGAGTCATACCATGAATCCAAATTTGTCGTTCGGTTGATTCCATAGAGCCTGAAAAAACACCCTCCAAAGTCCGAACCCAAGTCCTTCAATAGTGCCCATTAAAATGATGATTTTTTCAGAAATGCAACTTTTTGCTGATTTTGTGGCTGAGTAAGCTTGAGACCATGATTCTTACCATGAATCCGAATTTTTTTTTCGGTTGTTACCATAGAGCCGGAACAAACACCCTCCATAGTCCGAACCTAAGTCCTTCAATAATCCAAATTTTTCGTTCGGTTGTTACCATAGAGCCGGAAAAAGCACACTCCATAGTCCGAACCCAAGTCCTTCAATAGTGCCCATAAAAATGATGATTTTTTCAGAAATGCAAGTTTTTGCTGATTTTGTGACTGATTTAGCTTGAGACCATGATTCTTACCATGAATCCAAATTTTTCGATCGGTTGTTACCATAGAGCCGGAAAAAGCACACTCCATAGTCCAAACCCAAGTCCTTCAATAGTGCCCATAAAAATGATGATTTTTTCAGAAATGCAACTTTTTGCTGATTTTGTGGCTGATTAAGCTTAAGACCATGATTCTTACCATGAATCCGAATTTTTTTTTCGGTTGTTAACATAGAGCCTGAAAAAACACCCTCCAAAGTCCGAACCCAAGTCCTTCAATAGCGCCCATAAGAATGATGATTTTTTCAGAAATGCAACATTTTGCTAATTTTGTGAATGATTTCGCTTAAGACCATGATTCTGATATCAAACAAAATATTTCTGCTCGCTTGGAACTATAGAGTTGAAAAAAATGCCCTATAAAGTCCGAACCCAAGTCTTGCAATAGTGCCCATAAGAATGATGATTTTTTCAGATATGCACCTTTTTGCTGATTTTGTGACTGATTTAGCTTCAGTCCATGATTCTGACCATGAATACAAATTTTTCGTTCGGTTGTTACCATAGAGCCGGAAAAAGCACACTCCATAGTCCGAACCCAAGTCCTTCAATAGTGCCCATAAGAATGATGATTTTTTCAGAAATGCAACTTTTTGCTGATTTTGTGGCTGATTAAGCTTAAGACCATGATTCTTACCATGAATCCGAATTTTTTTTTCGGTTGTTAACATAGAGCCTGAAAAAACACCCTCCAAAGTCCGATCCCAAGTCCTTCAATAGCGCCCATAAGAATGATGATTTTTTCAGAAATGCAACATTTTGCTAATTTTGTGAATGATTTCGCTTAAGACCATGATTCTGATATCAAACAAAATATTTCTGCTCGCTTGGAACTATAGAGTTGAAAAAAATGCCCTATAAAGTCCGAACCCAAGTCTTGCAATAGTGCCCATAAGAATGATGATTTTTTCAGATATGCACCTTTTTGCTGATTTTGTGACTGATTTAGCTTCAGTCCATGATTCTGACCATGAATACAAATTTTTCGATCGGTTGTTACCATAGAGCCGGAAAAAGCACACTCCATAGTCCGAACCCAAGTCCTTCAATAGTGCCCATAAAAATGATGATTTTTTCAGAAATGCAACTTTTTGCTGATTTTGTGGCTGATTAAGCTTAAGACCATGATTCTTACCATGAATCCGAATTTTTTTTTCGGGTGTTACTATAGAGCCGGAAAAAACACCCTCCATAGTCCGAAGCCAATTCCTTCAATAGTGCCCATAAGAATGATGATTTTTTCAGAAATGCAACGTTTTGCTAATTTTTATGAATGATTTCGCTTTAGACCATGAATCTGATATCAAACAAAATATTTCTGCTCGCTTGGAACTATAGAATTGAAAAAAATGCCCTATAAAGTCCGAACCCAAGTCTTGCAATAGTGCCCATAAGAATGATGATTTTTTCAGATATGCACCTTTTTGCTGATTTTGTGACTGATTTAGGTTGAGACCATGAGTCATACCATGAATCCAAATTTGTCGTTCGGTTGATTCCATAGAGCCTGAAAAAACACCCTCCAAAGTCCGAACCCAAGTCCTTCAATAGTGCCCATTAAAATGATGATTTTTTCAGAAATGCAACTTTTTGCTGCTTTTGTGGCTGAGTAAGCTTGAGACCATGATTCTTACCATGAATCCGAATTTTTTTTTCGGTTGTTACCATAGAGCCGGAACAAACACCCTCCATAGTCCGAACCTAAGTCCTTCAATAATCCAAATTTTTCGTTCGGTTGTTACCATAGAGCCGGAAAAAGCACACTCCATAGTCCGAACCCAAGTCCTTCAATAGTGCCCATAAAAATGATGATTTTTTCAGAAATGCAAGTTTTTGCTGATTTTGTGACTGATTTAGCTTGAGACCATGATTCTTACCATGAATCCAAATTTTTCGATCGGTTGTTACCATAGAGCCGGAAAAAGCACACTCCATAGTCCAAACCCAAGTCCTTCAATAGTGCCCATAAAAATGATGATTTTTTCAGAAATGCAACTTTTTGCTGATTTTGTGGCTGATTAAGCTTAAGACCATGATTCTTACCATGAATCCGAATTTTTTTTTCGGTTGTTAACATAGAGCCTGAAAAAACACCCTCCAAAGTCCGAACCCAAGTCCTTCAATAGCGCCCATAAGAATGATGATTTTTTCAGAAATGCAACATTTTGCTAATTTTGTGAATGATTTCGCTTAAGACCATGATTCTGATATCAAACAAAATATTTCTGCTCGCTTGGAACTATAGAGTTGAAAAAAATGCCCTATAAAGTCCGAACCCAAGTCTTGCAATAGTGCCCATAAGAATGATGATTTTTTCAGATATGCACCTTTTTGCTGATTTTGTGACTGATTTAGCTTCAGTCCATGATTCTGACCATGAATACAAATTTTTCGTTCGGTTGTTACCATAGAGCCGGAAAAAGCACACTCCATAGTCCGAACCCAAGTCCTTCAATAGTGCCCATAAGAATGATGATTTTTTCAGAAATGCAACTTTATGCTTGTTTTGTGAATGGGCCAATATTCTTTTAACAAATCGAAAATTTCAGCTCGCTTGGAACCATAGAGTTGAAAAAAAAAAACACCCTCCGAAATCCGAACCCAAGTCCTTCAATAGTTCCCAAAAAAATGATGATTTTTTCAGAAATCCAACTTTTTGCTTATTTTGAGAATGATTTCGCTTAAGTCCATGATAATTATAATAAATCAGAATTTTTCGTTCAGTTAGTACCATAGAGCCGGAAAAAAAACCCTCCAAAGTCCGAACCCAAGTCCTTCAATAGTGCCCATAAGAATGATGATTTTTTCAGAAATGCAACATTTTGCTAATTTTGTGAATGATTTAGCTAAAGACCATGATTCTTTTAACAAACGGAATATTTCAGCTCGCTTGGAACTATAGAGCCGAAAAAAATGTCTTTTAAAGTCCGAACGCAAGTCTTGCAAGAGTGCCCATAAAAATGGAGATTTTTTCAGATTTGAAACTTTTCGCTAATTTTGTGACTGATTTAGCTTATGACCATGATTCTTACGAGGAATCCGAATTTTCAGTTCGGTTGGTACCATAGAGCCGGAAATAACACCCTTCGAAATCCGAACCCAAGTCCTTCAATAGTGCCCATAAGATTGATGATTTTTTCAGAAATGCAACTTTTTGCTTATTTTGTGAATGATTTGTCTTAAGGCCAATATTTTATAACAAACCGAAAATTTCAGCTCGCTTGGAACCATAGAGTTGAAAAAAAAATACCTTTTAAAGTCCGAACCCAAGTCCTTCAATAGTGCCCGTAAGAATGAAGATTTTTCAGAAATGCAACTTTTTGCTAATTTTGTGACTGATTTAGCTTAAGACCATGATTCTTACGAGGAATCCGAATTTTTAGTTGGGTTGGTACCATAGAGCCGGAAAAAAAAACCTCCAAAGTCCTAACCCAAGTCCTTCGATAGTCCCCATAAGAATGATGATTTTTTCAGAAATGCATGTTTTTGCTTATTTTATGAATAATTGGTCTTAAGGCCAATATTCTTATAACAAATCGAAAATTTCAGCTCGCTTGGAACCATAGCGTTGAAAAAAAATGCCTTTAAAAGTCCGAACCCAAGTCTTGCAATAGTGCCCATTAAAATGGAGATTTTTTCAGAAATGACACTTTTTGCTAATTTTGTGACTGATTTAGCTTATGACCATGATTCGTACGAGCAATCCGAATTTTCAGTTCGGTTGGTACCATAGAGCCGGAAATAACACCCTTCAAAGTCCGAACCCAAGTCCTTCAATAGTGCCCGTAAGAATGAAGATTTTTCAGAAATGCAACTTTTTGCTAATTTTGTGACTGATTTAGCTTATGACCATGATTCGTACGAGCAATCCGAATTTTTAGTTCGGTTGGTACCATAGAGCCGGAAATAACACCATTCAAATTCCGAACCCAAGTCCTTCAATAGTGCCTATAAGAATGATGATTTTTTCAGAAATGCAACTTTATGCCTATTTTGTGAACGATTTGTCTTAAGGCCAATATTCTTTTAACAAATCGAAAATTTCAGCTCGCTTGGAACCATAGAGTTGAAAAAAAAACACCCTCCATAGTCCGAACCCATGTTTTTGCTGATTTTGTGGCTGATTTAGCTTGAGACCATGATTCTTATGTTGAATCCGAATTTTTCGTTCGGTTGTTACCATAGTGCCGGATAAAACACCCATTTAATTCCGAACCCAAGTCCTTCAATAGTGCCCATAAGAATGAAGATTTTTTCAGAAATGCAACTTTTTGCTAATTATGTGACGGATTTAGCTTAAGACCATGATTCTTACGAGGAATCCGAATTTTCAGTTCGGTTGGTTTCATAGAGCCGGAAAAAATACCCTCCATAGTCCGAACCCAAGTCCTTCAATAGTGCCCATAAGAATGAAGATTTTTTCAGAAATGCACCTTTTTGCTAATTTTGTGACGGATTTAGCTTAAGACCATGATTCTTACATGCAACTTAAATGCAACTTTTTGCTTATTTTGTGAATAATTTGCCTTAAGGCCAATATTCTTATAAGAAATCGAAAATTTCAGATCGATTACTACCATACAGCCGGAAAAAACACCATTCAAATTCCGAACCCAAGTCCTTCAATAGTGCCCATAAGATTGATGTTTTTTTCAGAAATGCAACTTTTTGCTTATTTTGTGAATGATTTGTCTTAAGGCCAATATTCTTAATAGAAATCGAAAATTTCCGCTCGCTTGGAACCATAGAGTTGAAAAAAAAATGCATTTTAAAGTCCGAACCCAAGTCTCGCAATAGTGCCCGTAAGAATGATGATTTTATCAGAAATGCACCTTGTTGCTGATTTTGTGACTGATTAAGCTTAAGACCATGATTCTTGCGAGGAATCTGAATTTTCAGTTCGGTTGGTACCATAGAGCCGGAAAAAAAAAATTTTGTGAATGATTGGTCTTAAGGCCAATATTCTTATAACAAATCGAAAATTTCAGCTCGCTTGGAACCATAGCGTTGAAAAAAAATGCCTTTAAAAGTCCGAACCCAAGTCTTGCAATAGTGCCCATTAAAATGGAGATTTTTTCAGAAATGACACTTTTTGCTAATTTTGTGACTGATTTAGCTTATGACCATGATTCGTACGAGCAATCCGAATTTTCAGTTCGGTTGGTACCATAGAGCCGGAAATAACACCATTCAAAGTCCGAACCCAAGTCCTTCAATAGTGCCCATAAGAATGAAGACTTTTTTCAGAAATGCAACTTTTTGTTTATTTTGTGAATGATTTGTCTTAAGGCCAATATTCTTATTAGAAATCGAAAATTTCAGCTCGCTTGGAACCATAGAGTTGAAAAAAAAACACCCTCCATAGTCCGAACCCAAGTCCTTCAAAAGTGCCCATAAAAATTATGATTTTTTTCAGAAATGCAACTTTTTGCTTATTTTGTGAATGATTTCGCTTAAGTCCATGATAATTATCATAAATCGGAATTTTTCGTTCAGTTAGTACCATAGAGCCGGAAAACAAACCCTCCAAAGTCCGAACCCAAGTCCTTCAATAGTGCCCATAAGAATGATGATTTTTTCAGAAATGCAACCTTTTGCTAATTTTGTGAATGATTTAGCTAAAGACCATGATTTTTTTAACAAAAAAAATATTTCAGCTCGCTTGGAACTATAGAGCCGAAAAAAATGTCTTTTAAAGTCCAAACGCAAGTCTTGCAATGGTGCCCATAAAAATGGAAATTTTTTCAGAAATGAAATTTTTTGCTAATTTTGTGATTGATTTAGCTTATGACCATGATTCTTACGAGGAATCCGAATTTTCAGTTCGGTTGGTACCATAGAGCCGGAAATATCACCCTTCAAAATCCGAACCCAAGTCCTTCAATAGTGCCCATAAGATTGATGATTTTTTCAGAAATGCAACTTTTTGCTTTATTTGTGAATGATTTGTCTTAAGGCCAATATTCTTATAACAAGCCGAAAATTTCAGCTCGCTTGGAAC
The DNA here is from genome assembly GCA_026573805.1 of Hesperophylax magnus. NCBI lineage: Eukaryota > Metazoa > Arthropoda > Insecta > Trichoptera > Limnephilidae > Hesperophylax > Hesperophylax magnus. The sequence goes on from JAIUSX010000195.1 coordinate 96,016, forward strand.
CATAGAGTTGAAAAAAAAATGCCTTTTAAAGTCCGAATCCAAGTCTTGCAATAGTGCCCGTAACAATGATGATTTTATCAGAAATGCACCTTTTTGCTGATTTTGTGACCAATTTAGCTTAAGACCATGATTCTTACGAGGAATCTGAATTTTTAGTTGGGTTGGTACCATAGAGCCGGAAAAAAAAACCTCCAAAGTCCTAACCCAAGTCCTTCGATAGTCCCCATAAGAATGATGATTTTTTCAGAAATGCATGTTTTTGCTTATTTTGTGAATAATTGGTCTTAAGGCCAATATTCTTATAACAAATCGAAAATTTCAGCTCGCTTGGAACCATAGCGTTGAAAAAAAATGCCTTTAAAAGTCCGAACCCAAGTCTTGCAATAGTGCCCATTAAAATGGAGATTTTTTCAGAAATGACACTTTTTGCTAATTTTGTGACTGATTTAGCTTATGACCATGATTCGTACGAGCAATCCGAATTTTCAGTTCGGTTGGTACCATAGAGCCGGAAATAACACCCTTCAAAGTCCGAACCCAAGTCCTTCAATAGTGCCCGTAAGAATGAAGATTTTTCAGAAATGCAACTTTTTGCTAATTTTGTGACTGATTTAGCTTATGACCATGATTCGTACGAGCAATCCGAATTTTTAGTTCGGTTGGTACCATAGAGCCGGAAATAACACCATTCAAATTCCGAACCCAAGTCCTTCAATAGTGCCTATAAGAATGATGATTTTTTCAGAAATGCAACTTTATGCCTATTTTGTGAACGATTTGTCTTAAGGCCAATATTCTTTTAACAAATCGAAAATTTCAGCTCGCTTGGAACCATAGAGTTGAAAAAAAAACACCCTCCATAGTCCGAACCCATGTTTTTGCTGATTTTGTGGCTGATTTAGCTTGAGACCATGATTCTTATGTTGAATCCGAATTTTTCGTTCGGTTGTTACCATAGTGCCGGATAAAACACCCATTTAATTCCGAACCCAAGTCCTTCAATAGTGCCCATAAGAATGAAGATTTTTTCAGAAATGCAACTTTTTGCTAATTATGTGACGGATTTAGCTTAAGACCATGATTCTTACGAGGAATCCGAATTTTCAGTTCGGTTGGTTCCATAGAGCCGGAAAAAATACCCTCCATAGTCCGAACCCAAGTCCTTCAATAGTGCCCATAAGAATGAAGATTTTTTCAGAAATGCAACTTTTTGCTAATTTTGTGACGGATTTAGCTTAAGACCATGATTCTTACATGCAACTTAAATGCAACTTTTTGCTTATTTTGTGAATAATTTGCCTTAAGGCCAATATTCTTATAAGAAATCGAAAATTTCAGATCGATTACTACCATACAGCCGGAAAAAACACCATTCAAATTCCGAACCCAAGTCCTTCAATAGTGCCCATAAGATTGATGTTTTTTTCAGAAATGCAACTTTTTGCTTATTTTGTGAATGATTTGTCTTAAGGCCAATATTCTTAATAGAAATCGAAAATTTCCGCTCGCTTGGAACCATAGAGTTGAAAAAAAAATGCATTTTAAAGTCCGAACCCAAGTCTCGCAATAGTGCCCGTAAGAATGATGATTTTATCAGAAATGCACCTTGTTGCTGATTTTGTGACTGATTAAGCTTAAGACCATGATTCTTGCGAGGAATCTGAATTTTCAGTTCGGTTGGTACCATAGAGCCGGAAAAAAAAAATTTTGTGAATGATTGGTCTTAAGGCCAATATTCTTATAACAAATCGAAAATTTCAGCTCGCTTGGAACCATAGCGTTGAAAAAAAATGCCTTTAAAAGTCCGAACCCAAGTCTTGCAATAGTGCCCATTAAAATGGAGATTTTTTCAGAAATGACACTTTTTGCTAATTTTGTGACTGATTTAGCTTATGACCATGATTCGTACGAGCAATCCGAATTTTCAGTTCGGTTGGTACCATAGAGCCGGAAATAACACCATTCAAAGTCCGAACCCAAGTCCTTCAATAGTGCCCATAAGAATGAAGACTTTTTTCAGAAATGCAACTTTTTGTTTATTTTGTGAATGATTTGTCTTAAGGCCAATATTCTTATTAGAAATCGAAAATTTCAGCTCGCTTGGAACCATAGAGTTGAAAAAAAAACACCCTCAATAGTCCGAACCCAAGTCCTTCAAAAGTGCCCATAAAAATTATGATTTTTTTCAGAAATGCAACTTTTTGCTTATTTTGTGAATGATTTCGCTTAAGTCCATGATAATTATCATAAATCGGAATTTTTCGTTCAGTTAGTACCATAGAGCCGGAAAACAAACCCTCCAAAGTCCGAACCCAAGTCCTTCAATAGTGCCCATAAGAATGATGATTTTTTCAGAAATGCAACCTTTTGCTAATTTTGTGAATGATTTAGCTAAAGACCATGATTTTTTTAACAAAAAAAATATTTCAGCTCGCTTGGAACTATAGAGCCGAAAAAAATGTCTTTTAAAGTCCAAACGCAAGTCTTGCAATGGTGCCCATAAAAATGGAAATTTTTTCAGAAATGAAATTTTTTGCTAATTTTGTGATTGATTTAGCTTATGACCATGATTCTTACGAGGAATCCGAATTTTCAGTTCGGTTGGTACCATAGAGCCGGAAATATCACCCTTCAAAATCCGAACCCAAGTCCTTCAATAGTGCCCATAAGATTGATGATTTTTTCAGAAATGCAACTTTTTGCTTTATTTGTGAATGATTTGTCTTAAGGCCAATATTCTTATAACAAACCGAAAATTTCAGCTCGCTTGGAACCATAGAGTTGAAAAAAAAATGCCTTTTAAAGTCCGAATCCAAGTCTTGCAATAGTGCCCGTAACAATGATGATTTTATCAGAAATGCACCTTTTTGCTGATTTTGTGACCAATTTAGCTTAAGACCATGATTCTTACGAGGAATCTGAATTTTTAGTTGGGTTGGTACCATAGAGCCGGAAAAAAAAACCTCCAAAGTCCTAACCCAAGTCCTTCGATAGTCCCCATAAGAATGATGATTTTTTCAGAAATGCATGTTTTTGCTTATTTTGTGAATAATTGGTCTTAAGGCCAATATTCTTATAACAAATCGAAAATTTCAGCTCGCTTGGAACCATAGCGTTGAAAAAAAATGCCTTTAAAAGTCCGAACCCAAGTCTTGCAATAGTGCCCATTAAAATGGAGATTTTTTCAGAAATGACACTTTTTGCTAATTTTGTGACTGATTTAGCTTATGACCATGATTCGTACGAGCAATCCGAATTTTCAGTTCGGTTGGTACCATAGAGCCGGAAATAACACCCTTCAAAGTCCGAACCCAAGTCCTTCAATAGTGCCCGTAAGAATGAAGATTTTTCAGAAATGCAACTTTTTGCTAATTTTGTGACTGATTTAGCTTATGACCATGATTCGTACGAGCAATCCGAATTTTTAGTTCGGTTGGTACCATAGAGCCGGAAATAACACCATTCAAATTCCGAACCCAAGTCCTTCAATAGTGCCTATAAGAATGATGATTTTTTCAGAAATGCAACTTTATGCCTATTTTGTGAACGATTTGTCTTAAGGCCAATATTCTTTTAACAAATCGAAAATTTCAGCTCGCTTGGAACCATAGAGTTGAAAAAAAAACACCCTCCATAGTCCGAACCCATGTTTTTGCTGATTTTGTGGCTGATTTAGCTTGAGACCATGATTCTTATGTTGAATCCGAATTTTTCGTTCGGTTGTTACCATAGTGCCGGATAAAACACCCATTTAATTCCGAACCCAAGTCCTTCAATAGTGCCCATAAGAATGAAGATTTTTTCAGAAATGCAACTTTTTGCTAATTATGTGACGGATTTAGCTTAAGACCATGATTCTTACGAGGAATCCGAATTTTCAGTTCGGTTGGTTCCATAGAGCCGGAAAAAATACCCTCCATAGTCCGAACCCAAGTCCTTCAATAGTGCCCATAAGAATGAAGATTTTTTCAGAAATGCAACTTTTTGCTAATTTTGTGACGGATTTAGCTTAAGACCATGATTCTTACATGCAACTTAAATGCAACTTTTTGCTTATTTTGTGAATAATTTGCCTTAAGGCCAATATTCTTATAAGAAATCGAAAATTTCAGATCGATTACTACCATACAGCTGGAAAAAACACCATTCAAATTCCGAACCCAAGTCCTTCAATAGTGCCCATAAGATTGATGTTTTTTTCAGAAATGCAACTTTTTGCTTATTTTGTGAATGATTTGTCTTAAGGCCAATATTCTTAATAGAAATCGAAAATTTCCGCTCGCTTGGAACCATAGAGTTGAAAAAAAAATGCATTTTAAAGTCCGAACCCAAGTCTCGCAATAGTGCCCGTAAGAATGATGATTTTATCAGAAATGCACCTTGTTGCTGATTTTGTGACTGATTAAGCTTAAGACCATGATTCTTGCGAGGAATCTGAATTTTCAGTTCGGTTGGTACCATAGAGCCGGAAAAAAAAAAATTTGTGAATGATTGGTCTTAAGGCCAATATTCTTATAACAAATCGAAAATTTCAGCTCGCTTGGAACCATAGCGTTGAAAAAAAATGCCTTTAAAAGTCCGAACCCAAGTCTTGCAATAGTGCCCATTAAAATGGAGATTTTTTCAGAAATGACACTTTTTGCTAATTTTGTGACTGATTTAGCTTATGACCATGATTCGTACGAGCAATCCGAATTTTCAGTTCGGTTGGTACCATAGAGCCGGAAATAACACCATTCAAAGTCCGAACCCAAGTCCTTCAATAGTGCCCATAAGAATGAAGACTTTTTTCAGAAATGCAACTTTTTGTTTATTTTGTGAATGATTTGTCTTAAGGCCAATATTCTTATTAGAAATCGAAAATTTCAGCTCGCTTGGAACCATAGAGTTGAAAAAAAAACACCCTCCATAGTCCGAACCCAAGTCCTTCAAAAGTGCCCATAAAAATTATGATTTTTTTCAGAAATGCAACTTTTTGCTTATTTTGTGAATGATTTCGCTTAAGTCCATGATAATTATCATAAATCGGAATTTTTCGTTCAGTTAGTACCATAGAGCCGGAAAACAAACCCTCCAAAGTCCGAACCCAAGTCCTTCAATAGTGCCCATAAGAATGATGATTTTTTCAGAAATGCAACCTTTTGCTAATTTTGTGAATGATTTAGCTAAAGACCATGATTTTTTTAACAAAAAAAATATTTCAGCTCGCTTGGAACTATAGAGCCGAAAAAAATGTCTTTTAAAGTCCAAACGCAAGTCTTGCAATGGTGCCCATAAAAATGGAAATTTTTTCAGAAATGAAATTTTTTGCTAATTTTGTGATTGATTTAGCTTATGACCATGATTCTTACGAGGAATCCGAATTTTCAGTTCGGTTGGTACCATAGAGCCGGAAATATCACCCTTCAAAATCCGAACCCAAGTCCTTCAATAGTGCCCATAAGATTGATGATTTTTTCAGAAATGCAACTTTTTGCTTAATTTGTGAATGATTTGTCTTAAGGCCAATATTCTTATAACAAACCGAAAATTTCAGCTCGCTTGGAACCATAGAGTTGAAAAAAAAAACACCCTCCAAAATCCGAACCCAAGTCCTTCAATAGTTCCCAAAAAAATGATGATTTTTTCAGAAATCCAACTTTTTGCTTATTTTGAGAATGATTTCGCTTAAGTCCATGATAATTATAATAATACGGAATTTTTCGTTCAGTTAGTACCATAGAGCCGGAAAAAAAACCCTCGAAAGTCTGAACCCAAGTCCTTCAATAGTTCCCAAAAATATGATGATTTTTTCAGAAATCCAACTTTTTGCTTATTTTGAGAATGATTTCGCTTAAGTCCATGATAATTATAATAATACGGAATTTTTCGTTCAGTTAGTACCATAGAGCCGGAAAAAAAACCCTCGAAAGTCCGAACCCAAGTCCTTCAATAGTGCCTATAAGAATGATGATTTTTTCAGAAATGCAACATTTTGCTATTTTGTGAATGATTTAGCTAAAGACCATGATTCTTTTAACAAACGGAATATTTCAGCTCGCTTGGAACTATAGAGCCGAAAAAAATGTCTTTTAAAGTCCGAACGCAAGTCTTGCAAGAGTGCCCATAAAAATGGAGATTTTTTCAGATATGAAACTTTTCGCTAATTTTGTGACTGATTTAGCTTATGACCATGATTCTTACGAGGAATCCGAATTTTCAGTTCGGTTGGTACCATAGAGCCGGATAAAACACCCTTCAAATTCCGAACCCAAGTCCTTCAATAGTGCCCATAAGATTGATGATTTTTTCAGAAATGCAACTTTTTGCTTTTTTTGTGAATGATTTGTCTAAAGGCTAATATTCTTATATCAAATCGAAAATTTCAGCTCGCTTGGAACCATAGAGTTGAAAAAAAAATGCCTTTTAAAGTCCGAATCCAAGTCTTGCAATAGTGCCCGTAACAATGATGATTTTATCAGAAATGCACCTTTTTGCTGATTTTGTGACCAATTTAGCTTAAGACCATGATTCTTACGAGGAATCTGAATTTTTAGTTGGGTTGGTACCATAGAGCCGGAAAAAAAAACCTCCAAAGTCCTAACCCAAGTCCTTCGATAGTCCCCATAAGAATGATGATTTTTTCAGAAATGCATGTTTTTGCTTATTTTGTGAATGATTGGTCTTAAGGCCAATATTCTTATAACAAATCGAAAATTTCAGCTCGCTTGGAACCATAGCGTTGAAAAAAAATGCCTTTAAAAGTCCGAACCCAAGTCTTGCAATAGTGCCCATTAAAATGGAGATTTTTTCAGAAATGACACTTTTTGCTAATTTTGTGACTGATTTAGCTTATGACCATGATTCGTACGAGCAATCCGAATTTTCAGTTCGGTTGGTACCATAGAGCCGGAAATAACACCCTTCAAAGTCCGAACCCAAGTCCTTCAATAGTGCCCGTAAGAATGAAGATTTTTCAGAAATGTCACTTTTTGCTAATTTTGTGACTGATTTAGCTTAAGACCATGATTCTTACGAGAAATACTAATTTTTAGTTCGGTTGGTACCATAGAGCCGGAAATAACACCATTCAAATTCCGAACCCATGTCCTTCAATAGTGCCTATAAGAATGATGATTTTTTCAGAAATGCAACTTTATGCCTATTTTGTGAATGATTTGTCTTAAGGCCAATATTCTTTTAACAAATCGAAAATTTCAGCTCGCTTGGAACCATAGAGTTGAAAAAAAAACACCCTCCATAGTCCGAACCCATGTTTTTGCTGATTTTGTGGCTGATTTAGCTTGAGACCATGATTCTTATGTTGAATCCGAATTTTTCGTTCGGTTGTTACCATAGAGCCGGATAAAACACCCTTCAAATTCCGAACCCAAGTCCTTCAATAGTGCCCATAAGAATGAAGATTTTTTCAGAAATGCAACTTTTTGCTAATTTTGTGACGGATTTAGCTTAAGACCATGATTCTTACGAGGAATCCGAATTTCCAGTACGGATGGGTACCATAAAGCCGGAAATAACACCATTCAAAGTCCGAACCCAAGTCCTTCAATAGTGCCCATAAGATTGATGATTTTTTCAGAAATGCAACTTTTTGCTTATTTTGTGACTAATTTGCCTTAAGGCCAATATTCTTATAAGAAATTGAAAATTTCAGATCGATTACTACCATACAGCCGGAAAAAACACCATTCAAATTCCGAACCCAAGTCCTTCAATAGTGCCCATAAGATTGATGTTTTTTTCAGAAATGCAACTTGTAACGTTTTAATATCGTTTGTTCTCACCTCTGAAAACCTTACTGGCTTACCTTTGGTTTGTGTTACTTAATCGTCCCGCGGCTATGCTCGATTTCTCAGGCGTGCAGTTCTCAACCCAAGCATCATTGTATTGACAGGTTTTTAAAAGAAACAAGTTATTTTTAGACATTGAAGTATACATATATATTGTTGATTTTTTATGGACAGGTTATACAAATATAGTCCCTACCTATATTGGCTCTATTATCGTTCGAGGATGTCAACGACTTAAAGGGGGAATCCGTAGTACGTTACTTGGTGATTGTAGTGGTTTGGTGTTGAATCCGCGGTGTGGTGGACGACGCCGTGGTGACGTCTAGGGCTACCTTAGCCCGGTGTTGAAGCCGCTGACTGGGGTGTCTCGCACTGTGTCCTGGAGGTCCGATTAGATAGGTATTTGTAAAATGTCCATCACTGCACAAGCTTGTTACTATTGTACCGTTCAAGCACTGTGTCCGAGAGGTCCGATTAGATAGGTATTTGTAAAATGTCCATCACTGCACAAGCTTGTTACTATTGTACCGTTCAAGCACTGTGTCCGAGAGGTCCGATTAGATAGGTATTTGTAAAATGTTCATCACTGCACACGTTGTTGGCAAGCCGTACCGGTCTATCGTTATTTGCGCGGGAGCTTGTGTTGTAAGTATATCGTATGATCTAGAATTCGCGCGCTAGTCGGGATATCGCAGCGGCTCCGCGTGACCTACTTCTTTGGGCTTTCGTACCTAACTGTCGTTAACGGGTGCATTTCTTTGTTTTTATAGTCTCGATGGCCTACGTGCGTATGGCTCCCTAGCGACGGTCCGGAAGAGAGCGGTGTGTGAGGGGTTTCCTGTCCGAATCGTGTTGATATGCCGTTGAATATTTGGTGGGCACGTGTTGCGGGGTCCGGGAGAGAGCGGGGGTGAGGGGTTTCCTGTCTTCCGTTGGCCGTTGAATTTAATACATTACACTATCCCCCTTTTTCGGAAAAATAAAAAAAAAGAAAAAAAAAAAAAATATTCACCTACATAAGAGCCAATACCTAAACCAAAACTAGAAGTTAACTGCCTAAGAGCCAAGCTAAAGCAAAAGTTGATTGAAAAGAACTAGTTACAGACTACATAAACAAGAAGAAAACTTAAATGTTACTTATAATTAACTTACGGGTAAGTACAGAATACAGAATATAAATGTAAAGGTGTGAGTGTCCCTTTTTATGTTTAGAATCTAAATGTGATTACTAAGGGAAATAATTATTTGTAAATAATAAAGACTAGTGTGAAAGTTGTAATGCAACCACCCAAAAAATGTGTGAGATGGTTTGCGCTGAAAGCGGTGAGAAAGTATAACAGAGCAAAAAGATTAACTAATTAGGTTGTGATGTGGCTATATTTGAAATTTTATAAATTAGAAATTATGCAAAAGAGGGAACTCTTTACAAATCGTAATTGAGTTTTGTTACGAAAATAACAATTATTAATAATTTATCTTATACAACTATGACATGGACGAATGTATGAGCCTAAGACTATCACTATTATTTATTTATTTATAGAGTTTGAACAACATGAAATAAGAATAAAGCTAATAATAACTGAGCAAGTGTTACTACTTGAATTTGACCAGACTAAGGTCTAGAAATCATTGATAGTAGAGTGTAATTATACAAAACAAAACAATTTTTTTTTTTTATACTGAAAATGATAAAAGAAAATCAAAAATTTGTTTTAAATTTTATAAACTTAGGTTTATAAATTGTTACAAAAAAAAATTCGCCATTGCTGAGTTTTTTTATACATTGGAATCATAAAATAAACTTTTTGCTAATAAGGATAACAGGTGACCTGGGGGGTCGCTTATAAACATTGAGTCTAGTGAAACTGGTTATTTGGACGATTTGTCCATTTAACAAGAACCAAAAAGAAAAACAAACAAAAAAAATTTAAATAATAATAATAATAACAATACAATTGAAATACAATAGATTTTAAGGAACTGAAAGTGTCGTATAAAATGATATCACGTTATCAATGCAATAAAGGTCAAACATTTAACGAATTTAATTGTCAGTTTTAATAAACTGAAATTATTACAAAAAGTACCACGTTATTAAACGTAATAAAACATTTTAATTGTCAGTTTTAATAAACTGAAATTATTACAAAAAGGTATCACTTTATTAAATGCAATAAGGTTTTTTAACATATAACCAATGTAATTGTCAGTTTTAATAAACTGAAATTATTAAAGGTATCACTTTATTAAACGTAATAAAACAATTTAATTGTCAGTTTTAATAAACTGAAATTATTACAAAAAAGTATCACGTTATTAAACGTAATAAAACATTTTAATTATCAGTTTTAATAAACTGAAATTATTACAAAAAGTATCACGTTATTAAACGTAATAAAACAACTTAATTGTCAGTTTTAATAAACTGAAATTATTACAAAAAGGTATCACGTTATTAAACGTAATAAAACATTTTAATTATCAGTTTTAATAAACTGAAATTATTACAAAAAGTATCACGTTCTTAAACGTAATAAAACAACTTAATTGTCAGTTTTAATAAACTGAAATTATTACAAAAAGGTATCACGTTATTAAACGTAATAAAACAACTTATTCATGTAAAACAAAACAGCGAAATCTACTGTTTTGACTTGGTGGTCAACTGAATAAGGCACAATGGCTTACACTGAGCCAACAATAAAACTTCATCAAGGTAAGAATAACACCTGACAGGCGTGTGACTTTTAATTAATTGTGCATAACAGGAATACACAATTATAACAAATTCAGAGGGGACTTCCTCTGACTGAGATGGGGGTTACCCCTGTACATATATTTTGAATAATCTTATGATTACAATTAGGCATAACATTGACAAGAAAATGTCCTTCTGGACTAATCTTCAATACCTATTAATTATACAAAGTAAACAGTCTATCCGTGTATGCAAGATTCTCCTTCGTGTCACGTCCGGGTATTATCATTTTTGTGATTATGTTTTTATGTTTTAAATTAATGAGAATTACGAGGGTAAGTGGTGGGGTAGAATAATAATTAAAAAAAATTGAGCGCCAACATGTCTTTTAACGTTATTTATGTTACTATTAATTTACGTTTCTTTTCTTTTATTTCTAACTGGTTATGGAAGACATGTAAACCATTATAAAACTTTAAGCTTGTTATAGTAGATTCGTAAATTATTGAAGTGAGATTTATGGGTAAGAGGGAGAAAGAAAAAAAAAATATTATACTTAAGATTCACAAACCGCTTGACAATTGGGTCCTTATTGCAGTGGTTGTGTGAACGTAATGCATGATAGCCAACGTCAATTTGTCCCATCTCGAGGCGTGCACTCCTCTATTTGATGTGACAAACAAACTTGCCAGAGATCATACATACGATTTGATATTATGAAAAAGCTAAGTTTCGTACCATGCTTATGACACTTATATTTTATTTAAATCATTATCGTGGTAAAAGGTGGGGAAATTAAAATTGAAGTGAGCGAGGCGTTTATGGCATTTTATTTTAATATTTTTAAGGGGATTCTGATTTAATTATATCTTTCACGTGAAATCTTCCTATGTACTTATCGTTCATGTCCGCTAGACAATAGACGGTGTCTGATATTTTTTTTATAACCTTGCTTCGGATGAAACGTGCTGCCAATTTTGCGGAAAAAAACATACTTTTATTCGATTGAACATTATTTTTACGCCAAACGATTTCTCCGATTTTATAATGTACAATCTTATGACGGAGATTATACCTGTTTGCGTTTTGCTGGTAAGCTTTCGTTAAGGCATCCGCGACCAAGTCGTAAATAGCGATCATTTCCTGTAGGTTGGAAGCGCGTGCATCGGTCGGGTTTTGATTGTTATTATTTGATGGCGAAAGTGAATGGGAGTAATCTGAACCATGTGATATGGGTTCGAAACCGTGTAGTAAGAAGAAAGGTGAAAATCCCGTTGCTAGGTTTACGTAACTGTTTAGAGCGGATTGTATGATAGTTAGGTATTTACTCCAATTGCGATGATCGTTATTCACTAATATTGCAAGTGAGGTTCCGATGGTTTGGTTGTACCGTTCGACTACGTTATTCATGGGGGTGTAATAGGTATTGTAGTATAAGTCGGGTACACCGTATCTAGCAAGGAACTCTTTAAATTCTTTACTGATAAATTGCCGGCCGTTGTCCATTATTATCGTTCTTGGTACCGAGAAAGGAATGAAAATATTATTTTCTAGCAAGTTTATTATTGCTTTAGAAGTAGGGTTTCTTAGTGAAAATAACCAGACAAATTTAGTAAATACGTCGACAACGCTTAAAATATGTAACTTGTTGTCGTAACTTTTGGGAAACGGACCTATTAAATCTATACTCAAGGATTGAAGGGGTCTATCTGTATTTTTTGGTTTAGACATAAAACCGAGAGGGGGTTTGGTAGAATGTTTATAGGCTTTGCATGTGAGACAATTTGCGACAAATTTTTTAACATCTGTATACATGCCGGGCCAATAATGTTTAAGGGCCAGTTTTTTGAATGATTTAAAAGTACCCGGGTGAATGGAATTATTAGCCGTGTGTATGTCGGACATGATACGTGTTCTGTCTTCTATTTGCGGAACTAGTTTCCACTCAAAGTCTGCTAGCAATGAGAATTCTGCTTTACAGTGCTTGTAAAGTTGGTTGTTCTGTATAGTATAGTTGGGAAACTTTTGAGGATTATCAGAGCAGCCTTTAAATATTTTTAAGTACCATTCGTCATTCGTTATAGGTGTTACGATCGGTACTGTAACGCTGGCGATCTCGATTCTAGATAGGGCGTCGGGCACGACATGAAGTGTTCCCTTTCGGTGGACGACGTTAAATTTGTATTGGGACAGTCTTGTGGCCCACCTTGCCAATTTGCCTGATGGATTTTGGAGAGATAACAACCACTTCAAACTAGAATGATCCGTTATGACAGTGAATTCGGAACCCTCGACATATTCTCTAAAATGGTATACCGAGTCTAAGATTGCTAATAGTTCCTTTTCCGTTGTACTGTAGTTTTTCTCCGCTTTGTTAAGGCTTCTTGAGTAATACGCTACAGGGTGTTCTCCGTCAGGAAACACCTGCGATAGACATGCTCCTATGGCAAAATTGGAGCTGTCACACTGTATGATAAATGGTAGTTTAAAATCCGGGCAAGCCAGGACTGGTGCTGAAATGAGAGCTTGTTTGAGAGATTCGAAAGCTGAAGTGCATTCGTCGGTCCATAAAAATTTTGAATTGCGTTTATTACCGCCCGTCAATCTAGTTAAGGGTGATGCTATCTTAGAAAAATTGTTGATAAATCTGCGATAGTAGCCGCATAATCCTATAAAAGATTTTACCTGAGTCGCGTTTTGAGGTTGGGGGAATTTTTTGATAGCTTCGATTTTGCCTGGATCGGTGCGGAGGCCGTCGCAGTCGACTATAAATCCTAGGTATTTCAGTCTGGACTTGCAAAATTCTGACTTTTTGAAATTGATTGTTAGGCCCGCGTACTTAAGACGTTCATGAATGCGATTTAGCAAGTACATGTGTGATTCGAAGTCTTCTGATATGGCTATGAGTTCGTCTAGGTATCCGAATACGTGAGAATCGAATTCTGGGCCGAATAAGGTGTCTATCAATTTTTGTTGCTCCGCTGAAGCGTTACGGATTCCGAATGGGACCCTTTTAAACATGAAGCTACCACGTCCGGGGACTACGAAACTCGTCTTTTCGCAGGAATTCTCGTCGAGGGGAATCTGCCAATAGGCCCGGCTGAGGTCTATTGAAGAGATGTAGCGGGCATTACGTAGATTGTTTAGAATCGTTCTCGCGTACGGAAGAGGATAAAAAATTGGTGAAGTGACTGCTTTTAAACGACGACTATCGAGACAAAGCCTGGCTGATCCGTCTTTTTTTGGTACCAGTATGACTGGGTTGGACCATGCTGATGAACTCTTGGTTATTACATTGAGGGCCAGCATTTCGTCGACCTCTTTGTTAAGTTGAGCCAGACGGATCGGCGATAGTGGGTAGTACCTTTGTCTTATCGGTGGTCCTTCTGTTTTAATAGTATGTGTTACCAGATGAGTTACACCCAAACCGCATTTTTCAAAGGAAATGTCTTCGAATTTCTTTGTTACTGACTCCAGTATTACTATTTGTTCGGAGGAGAGGTTCTTTGCCGAAGAGATTGTGCGAATTTCTGAGATGACTTTAAGGTTGTTTTCCGTCGGGTGTTTGAAAAGTTGGGGGGCGATGTTAAACTTTTTCCAGAAGTCTATACCTAATATAAATCGGTTGCCTATAGAAGGGATTACCAAAAATTCAATCGTGTGTGTGCAGTTATTGAGGGTGACCGGCAGTGAAAATTTACCGATAATTTTTTGTGAACGATTGTCGGCTGTGATAACAAAAGATTTTATTTTAGTTAATTGATAGCCTATTGATATAAAACTTTTATATGCGTTGCCACCGATGCAAGACACGCTGGCTCCGGAATCGAGTAAACCCGAAAACAATCTGTTATTTATTTTAAAGTTAATGAATGGTCTGCCGTCACTTGCTGATATACAATCTATTTCGGCTAATGTTGTTGTACTATAAAAAAATTTCACGAATGATAACCAATCAAGCCATTCCTGGTGCATTAATGCCCTTTCGGAAGCCGTGAATTGTTGATTGGGTACGCGTTTTTTGAAGATTTATAATTCGGTGGTGGTCTGGTGACATCGGGCAACCTATCGCTAATCCTGTTATTGTCCCTTTGATTTCTTCTTGGTGAGAACGTGCATTGGTTGGCGTAATGGCCGTTTCCGTTGCACCTGTAGCATAATACCGGGCGGTTGCGAGGGAGATTTGTGGCTAAGGCAGCGAGTTGATTATTATTATTCGCACGATTTCTGTGGAAGGTACGACCTGTAATCGGTGACTGTATTGAATTCATGTCAAAAAAAAGGCATTCGTTCTCCAATTGCTCCAATTTAGTAATTGATTTATTATAAATTATCTCGATATACTTGGGCAATAACGCTTTCCTTATTATAGAGAATAATTCTGGTTCTGAAAAAGGAGGCGAAAGTTTGGAATTTGAATTTTTCATTATTTTGATGAAATAAGCCGCGGTTGAGTTGTTAAACTGTTTCCTTTTGAGGAACTCGGTGCGCGAGTGTTCTTGATGAGAAAAAGATACGGGATTCGCGTTAAATGACAATGCCGGCGTGGGCGGGTGGATTGATAATATGTTATCTATTTCCGTACACAATGAAAGAAGTTCATTAATGCTGGAGGTTGTTTTTCCTACTTTGACCTGTAGGTATTTTTGTGACAGACCTTTTAAGATTAGTTGGTGGAGCTCTGATTCTGTGACCGGTGAATTTAATTTAGAATTAATATTGAGTGCTTCTAATATGAAATCTGACGCGAGCTCGTCGTCCGCCTGTGTCAAATTAAATAACTTTGCTTTTTGCATTAGTTGATGGTTAGGGTTGTCGTATTTGTTTATTAATGCTTGGCGCAGATCTTTCCATGATAAACTTTCGTTAAATATTTTCCTATACCATGTTAGCGCGTTATTAGACAATAGATCGATGAAACCTCGTGTTATTTCTGAGTCCGATACGCCCCTTGCGAATTTTAATTCGGAAACCCTTTCTAGAAATATTCTGACGTCGGATTTGCCATCAAACGTTAGGTTCCAACTTGCTAAATTAATTGATCTCTTAATGATGTTATAATTGCCTACCCGACTGGTATCAACCTCTGTTGACACGTTCGCGTTGTTCGTGTTTTTTGTTGCCTGAACCGGGGGCGAACTGGTAATGTTTATTATCGGCCCTAATTGCGCGGTTATCGGAGGTTCGCTGATAATGGCCGTTGCTATGGGTTGGTTTGACAGAGCTGATAAAGATGCGTTATAATCCGAACACTGCTTGCGTAAGGATATTAGAGATCTTTTGGGAGCTAATCCCTTACTTACAAGTAGCTTTTTAATTACAGCTGCAGAACTCTTTTCAAAATTTAAAATTGGGGTTTGGGAATCCATATTAAATTTGTATGATTAGTATAAATTAACAGATGTATAAAAAGGTGCAATTAAGCGGTAATTATGAGACTGTATTCATGACGAGATAGTGAGAATTTGATTTATTCAAGTTGCCGTCGGTAACTCGCGGCGATTTTCGTTCCGATCTGAATTACTTTGTAATAGGTATTCAAGATTATGTCACATAATATATTTCTGGCGACAGATAACATTAAACAAACACAATTATACACATATTATAAACTTCGTAAAAGCCTTACCAATACAATGATACAGATGATTTCGTTGAGCGCCAGTGTAACGTTTTAATATCGTTTGTTCTCACCTCTGAAAACCTTACTGGCTTACCTTTGGTTTGTGTTACTTAATCGTCCCGCGGCTATGCTCGATTTCTCAGGCGTGCAGTTTTCAACCCAAGCATCATTGTATTGACAGGTTTTTAAAAGAAACAAGTTATTTTTAGACATTGAAGTATACATATATATTGTTGATTTTTTATGGACAGGTTATACAAATATAGTCCCTACCTATATTGGCTCTATTATCGTTCGAGGATGTCAACGACTTAAAGGGGGAATCCGTAGTACGTTACTTGGTGATTGTAGTGGTTTGGTGTTGAATCCGCGGTGTGGTGGACGACGCCGTGGTGACGTCTAGGGCTACCTTAGCCCGGTGTTGAAGCCGCTGGCTGGGGTGTCTTGCACTGTGTCCTGGAGGTCCGATTAGATAGGTATTTGTAAAATGTCCATCACTGCACAAGCTTGTTACTATTGTACCGTTCAAGCACTGTGTCCGAGAGGTCCGATTAGATAGGTATTTGTAAAATGTCCATCACTGCACAAGCTTGTTACTATTGTACCGTTCAAGCACTGTGTCCGAGAGGTCCGATTAGATAGGTATTTGTAAAATGTTCATCACTGCACACGTTGTTGGCAAGCCGTACCGGTCTATCGTTATTTGCGCGGGAGCTTGTGTTGTAAGTATATCGTATGATCTAGAATTCGCGCGCTAGTCGGGATATCGCAGCGGCTCCGCGTGACCTACTTCTTTGGGCTTTCGTACCTAACTGTCGTTAACGGGTGCATTTCTTTGTTTTTATAGTCTCGATGGCCTACGTGCGTATGGCTCCCTAGCGACGGTCTGGAAGAGAGCGGTGTGTGAGGGGTTTCCTGTCCGAATCGTGTTGATATGCCGTTGAATATTTGGTGGGCACGTGTTGCGGGGTCCGGGAGAGAGCGGGGGTGAGGGGTTTCCTGTCTTCCGTTGGCCGTTGAATTTAATACATTACAAACTTTTTGCTTATTTTGTGAATGATTTGTCTTAAGGCCAATATTCTTAATAGAAATCGAAAATTTCAGCTCGCTTGGAACCATAGAGTTGAAAAAAAAATGCCTTTTAAAGTCCTTCAATAGTGCCCGTAAGAATGAAGATTTTTCAGAAATGCAACTTTTTGCTAATTTTGTGACTGATTTAGCTTAAGACCATGATTCTTACGAGGAATCCAAATTTTTAGTTCGGTTGGTACCATAGAGCCGGAAATAACACCATTCAAATTCCGAACCCAAGTCCTTCAATAGTGCCCATAAGAATGATGATTTTTTCAGAAATGCAACTTTATGCCTATTTTGTGAATGATTTGTCTTAAGGCCAATATTCTTTTAACAAATTGAAAATTTCAGCTCGCTTGGAACCATAGAGTTGAAAAAAAAACACCCTCCATAGTCCGAACCCAAGTTTTTGCTGATTTTGTGGCTGATTTAGCTTGAGACCATGATTCTTATGTTGAATCCGAATTGACCAAGACAGAGACCAAGACAGATTTCAAAGTTGACCAAGACAGAGAGTCATCAAAAATAGTCCTAAACCAGGAAAGAGCTCTTCACTCTAGGAGGTCAGAGAAAGCGGTAACAACGAGGACAACTCCACCTTCCGGCTTCTAGATAGTTCTTCAACTCGTAAAATGAAATCTCTGACATCCGAAGACCCAGAAAATTTTAAACCCCAAGAATGGACAGAAGAAGAAGTTAAAGGAATAGCCGACTGATAATAATTATTAATTATAGTTTTAGTATTTTCTGAACAAACTGTATTATCATCCCCCACATTCATATTAGAACCACCCCCATCTTTCAAACTTTTATTAAAGGAGCGAGCCTGTTCGCGCATACTGGATAGAGTAGTTTCCGGAACGATGTTACGATCCGATAACAATTAAATCATTTCTTCCTTCGTCACCCCATTAATATCTGAAATCGCCATCTTTGTTTAACTGGGGAAAATGATAATTAGAAATTAAATAATTATTCTTCAATAAGAATAATAACTTAAATGTAATAATGAAATATAAATAATAATTAATTTATAACAGATCAATTACCAAACACCCTATACTATATATTTTGTAGCAAATAATAATGAAAAGTTTCCCTTAATTTGTATTCAATCCCTTTTTAAAATATAAATATATTATTGGTATTTCGTTTAAATAAAGATGCTTAATCATGTTGTTATTAATTAGTATGACCAGTAGGAATACAAGGTTTGACGTTTAACCTTCAAATTTTGACATCCAAAGTTGTTCATAGATCAACAAATATAGACATAGACAATCGATATTATAATTTAAAGAAAAATAATAATTTATTTACTCAAACTTTCGAAAACTTCAAATTTCAACAGTAATAAATTGTCTATGCTCAAAAAATGAAAAGATCTATGCAAAACAATAACAATTTAAAATGCAAAAAACATAATTATTATAGGTTATGTTTGAGAATACATGAACACAACATTGAATAACATTAATATTAGAGGTTATAATGTTACAATTTAAATATTCTCGAGCAAAACAAACAATAGTGAACATTAGGATAGGTAACTGTAAGTATCCAAATGTTGAGAACACACACATCGATTTAACTTTAAAATTATCAACTAGTATTAATGAAAATCCAACCGGACATGAAAGAAAAAGAACGGCACCGAAAATGAAATATTTTAAACGTTGGGCGCCAAATGTAACTGTGTGAATGTAAAGTAGGAACATTCCAATGTTTACATGTAATATTGAGATCTACAGGATCAATTATAGGGTACAAATACGGTAGAGCAAAGATCTCAATCTCATGATTGTGGGGTTAATTCTCTGTCAAGTAAGGAGGAAAATCAGAAATAATAAGAGTAAATACTTAATAGAAATTATATTGAAACCATCAAAAGTTACAACAAAGGAGTACAAATAATAACCATGTAACAATAGAAATAAAGTAGGCACATACCAGATGGACTCCTGAACCAAACTAAACTAACTTTACGTAGTCGAAAAACGAAGGAATAACAACGGGTGGCGAACGAAAACTTGTCTCTTGTCACTGGTCAACGCGCGCCCGTAGGAGCATCAAGTCCGCAGCACGTGGCAAGCAACCAGACTCGTCTTAAGGAGCCAGGACATCCTTCTCTAAGTGGAAACGGGAGGACGCAACTCCTTCAACGTGCGCCTGCAGGATCATCAAGTCTGCAGCACGTGGCAACCAACCAGACTCGTCTTACAGACCTCGGGAACAGCAATCCGTTCCTTCGCGACGCGGGGACACTCAGCCATCAACTTCTAGCCACAGCTAGGACCAAACTATTTGCGGTTTCAAATCCGAAACACGAGTACTACAAATATGACCACCGGCAAACACTGGATAAAAAGCGGGATTCCATAATCACCACTAAAATAATAATCAAAACGAACTATTCGTGAAAGGTAAAACACCCCGCGCCCTTTTTAAAAGAAAAGCATGACTTCTATTCACATGATTAACTCAGATTCAAAACACCTTAAATGGCGAGTGATAAGATCCGGGAGCAGCTGGCCAAAACAGCTCTGGGCAGGAAGTGACCAAAAACAAAACTCACCTTCCTTCCTCAAAAATATTTCCAAACTTCAAAAAAAAAATAGACAAAATAAACCCAATTAAGCAAGAACTACACTTGTCACAAAATATTTATGTGAAAATATGATTCTTATGTTGAATCCGAATTTTTCGTTCGGTTGTTACCATAGAGCCGGAAAAAACACCCTTCAAATTCCTTCAATAGTTCACATAAGATTGATGATTTTTTCAGAAATGCAACTTTTTGCTTATTCTGTGAATGATTTGTCTTAAGGCCAATATTTTTAATAGAAATCGAAAATTTCAGATCGATTATTACCATAGAGCCGGAAAAAACACACTCCATAGTCCGAACCCAAGTCCCTCAATAGTGCCCATAAGAATGATGATTTTTTTCAGAAATGCAACTTTGTGCTTATTTTGTGAATGATTTCGCTTAAGTCCATGATTCTTACCATAAATCCGAATTTTTCGTTCAGTTAGTAGGAGAGAGCCGGAAAAAACACCATTCAAAGTCCGAACCCAAGTCCTACAATAAGGCCCAGAAGATTGATGATTTTTTCAGAAATGCAACATTTTGCTTATTTTGTGAATGATTTGTCTTAAGGCCAATATTCTTATAACAAATCGAAAATTTCAGCTCGCTTGGAACCATAGAGTTGAAAAAAAAAAGAATTTTAAAGTCCGAACCCAAGTCTTGCAATAGTGCCCATAAGAATGATGATTTTTTCAGAAATGCACCTTTTTGCTGATTGTGTGACTGATTTAGCTTATGACCATGATTCTTACGAGGAATCCGAATTTTCAGTTCGGTTGGTACCATAGAGCCGGAAAAAAAACCTCAAAAGTCCGAACCCAAGTCCTTCGATAGTGCCCATAAGAATGATGATTTTTTCAGAAATGCATGTTTTTGCTTATTTTGTGAATGATTTGTCTTAAGGCCAATATTCTTATAACAAATCGAAAATTTCAGCTCGCCTGGAACCATAGGGTTGAAAAAAAATGCCTTTAAAAGTCCGAACCCAAGTCTTGCAATAGTGCCCATCAGAATGATGAGTTTTTCAGAAATGCAACATTTTGCTGATTTTGTGGCTGATTTAGCTTGAGACCATGATTCTTATCATGAATCCGAATGTTTCGTTCTGTTGTTACCATAGAGCCGGAAAAAACATCAACCATAGTCCGAACCCGAGTCCTTCAATAGTGCCCATAAAAATGATGATTTTTTCAGAAATCCAACTTTTTGCTTATTTTGTGAATGATTTCGCTTAAGTCCATGATTCATACCAAAAATCCGAATTTTTCGTTCGGTTGGTACCATAGAGCCAGGAAAAACACCCTCCAAAGTTCGAACCCAAGTCCTTCAATAGTGCCCATAAGAATGACGATTTTTTCAGAAATGCAACATTTTGCTAATTTTGTGAATGATTTCGCTAAAGACAATGATTCGTATAACAAACAAAATATTTCAGCTGGCTTGGAACTATAGAGCCGAAAAAAATGCATTAAAGTCCGAACCCAAGTCTTGCAATAGTGCCCATAAAAATGAAGACTTTTTTCAGAAATGCAACTTTTTGTTTATTTTGTGAATGATTTGTCTTAAGGCCAATATTCTTATTAGAAATCTAAAATTTCAGCTCGCTTGGAACCATAGAGTTGAAAAAAAAACACCCTCCATAGTCCGAACCCAAGTCCTTCAAAAGTGCCCATAAAAATTATGATTTTTTTCAGAAATGCAACTTTTTGATTATTTTGTGAATGATTTCGCTTAAGTCCATGATAATTATCATAAATCGGAATTTTTCGTTCAGTTAGTACCATAGAGCCGGAAAACAAACCCTCCAAAGTCCGAACCCAAGTCCTTCAATAGTGCCCATAAGAATGATGATTTTTTCAGAAATGCAACATTTTGCAAATTTTGTGAATGATTTAGCTAAAGACCATGATTCTTTTAACAAAAAAAATATTTCAGCTCGCTTGGAACTATAGAGCCGATAAAAATGTCTTTTAAAGTCCAAACGCAAGTCTTGCAATGGTGCCCATAAAAATGGAAATTTTTTCAGAAATGAAACTTTTTGCTAATTTTGTGATTGATTTAGCTTATGACCATGATTCTTACGAGGAATCCGAATTTTCAGTTCGGTTGGTACCATAGAGCCGGAAATATCACCCTTCAAAATCCGAACCCAAGTCCTTCAATAGTGCCCATAAGATTGATGATTTTTTCAGAGATGAGACTTTTTGCTTATTTTGAGAATGATTTGTCTTAAGGCCAATATTCTTATAACAAACCGAAAATTTCAGCTCGCTTGGAACCATAGAGTTGAAAAAAAAATGCCTTTTATAGTCCGAACCCAAGTCTTGCAATAGTGCCCGTAAGAATGATGATTTTATCAGAAATGCACCTTTTTGCTGATTTTGTGACCTATTTAGCTTAAGACCATGATTCTTACGAGGAATCTGAATTTTCAGTTCGGTTGGTACCATAGAGCCGGAAAAAAAAACCTCCAAAGTCCGAACCCAAGTCCTTCAATAGTGCCCATAAGAATGATGATTTTTTCAGAAATGCAACGATAGGCTTGTTTTGTGAATGGGCCAATATTCTTTTAACAAATCGAAAATTTCAGCTCGCTTGGAACCATAGAGTTGAA
Organism: Hesperophylax magnus; assembly: GCA_026573805.1. Classification (NCBI taxonomy): domain Eukaryota; kingdom Metazoa; phylum Arthropoda; class Insecta; order Trichoptera; family Limnephilidae; genus Hesperophylax; species Hesperophylax magnus. The sequence goes on from JAIUSX010000195.1 coordinate 118,408, forward strand.
AAAAAAACACCCTCCAAAATCCGAACCCAAGTCCTTCAATAGTTCCCAAAAAAATGATGATTTTTTCAGAAATCCAACTTTTTGCTTATTTTGAGAATGATTTCGCTTAAGTCCATGATAATTATAATAATACGGAATTTTTCGTTCAGTTAGTACCATAGAGCCGGAAAAAAAACCCTCGAAAGTCCGAACCCAAGTCCTTCAATAGTGCCCATAAGAATGATGATTTTTTCAGAAATGCAACATTTTGCTAATTTTGTGAATGATTTAGCTAAAGACCATGATTCTTTTAACAAACGGAATATTTCAGCTCGCTTGGAACTATAGAGCCGAAAAAAATGTATTTTAAAGTCCGAACGCAAGTCTTGCAAGAGTGCCCATAAAAATGGAGATTTTTTCAGAAATGACGCTTTTTGCTAATTTTGTGACTGATTTAGCTTATGACCATGATTCGTACGAGCAATCCGAATTTTCAGTTTGGTTGGTACCATAGAACGGAAATAACACCCTTCAAAGTCCGAACCCAAGTCCTTCAATAGTTCCCGTAAGAATGAAGATTTTTCAGAAATGCAACTTTTTGCTAATTTTGTGACTGATTTAGCTTATGACCATGATTCGTACGAGCAATCCGAATTTTTTGTTCGGTTGGTACCATAGAGCCGGAAATAACACCATTCAAATTCCGAACCCAAGTCCTTCAATAGTGCCTATAAGAATGATAATTTTTTCAGAAATGCAACTTGATGCCTATTTTGTGAATGATTTGTCTTAAGGCCAATATTCTTTTAACAAATCGACAATTTCAGCTCGCTTGGAACCATAGAGTTGAAAAAAAAACACCCTCCATAGTCCGAACCCATGTTTTTGCTGATTTTGTGGCTGATTTAGCTTGAGACCATGATTCTTATGTTGAATCCGAATTTTTCGTTCGGTTGTTACCATAGTGCCGGATAAAACACCCTTCAAATTCCGAACCCAAGTCCTTCAATAGTGCCCATAAGAATGAAGATTTTTTCAGAAATGCAACTTTTTGCTAATTATGTGACGGATTTAGCTTAAGACCATGATTCTTACGAGGAATCCGAATTTTCAGTTCGGTTGGTTCCATAGAGCCGGAAAAAATACCCTCCATAGTCCGAACCCAAGTCCTTCAATAGTGCCCATAAGACTGAAGATTTTTTCAGAAATGCAACTTTTTGCTAATTTTGTGACGGATTTAGCTTAAGACCATGATTCTTACATGCAACTTAAATGCAACTTTTTGCTTATTTTGTGAATAATTTGCCTTAAGGCCAATATTCTTATAAGAAATCGAAAATTTCAGATCGATTACTACCATACAGCCGGAAAAAACACCATTCAAATTCCGAACCCAAGTCCTTCAATAGTGCCCATAAGATTGATGTTTTTTTCAGAAATGCAACTTTTTGCTTATTTTGTGAATGATTTGTCTTAAGGCCAATATTCTCAATAGAAATCGAAAATTTCCGCTCGCTTGGAACCATAGAGTTGAAAAAAAAATGCATTTTAAAGTCCGAACCCAAGTCTCGCAATAGTGCCCGTAAGAATGATGATTTTATCAGAAATGCACCTTGTTGCTGATTTTGTGACTGATTAAGCTTAAGACCATGATTCTTACGAGGAATCTGAATTTTCAGTTCGGTTGGTACCATAGAGCCGGAAAAAAAAATTTTGTGAATGATTGGTCTAAAGGCCAATATTCTTATAAAAAATCGAAAATTTCAGCTCGCTTGGAACCATAGCGTTGAAAAAAAATGTCTTTAAAAGTCCGAACCCAAGTCTTGCAATAGTGCCCATTAAAATGGAGATTTTTTCAGAAATGACACTTTTTGCTAATTTTGTGACTGATTTAGCTTATGACCATGATTCGTACGAGCAATCCGAATTTTCAGTTCGGTTGGTACCATAGAGCCGGAAATAACACCATTCAAAGTCCGAACCCAAGTCCTTCAATAGTGCCCATAAGAATGAAGACTTTTTTCAGAAATGCAACTTTTTGTTTATTTTGTGAATGATTTGTCTTAAGGCCAATATTCTTATTAGAAATCGAAAATTTCAGCTAGCTTGGAACCATAGAGTTGAAAAAAAAACACCCTCCATAGTCCGAACCCAAGTCCTTCAAAAGTGCCCATAAAAATTATGATTTTTTTCAGAAATGCAACTTTTTGCTTATTTTGTGAATGATTTCGCTTAAGTCCATGATAATTATCATAAATCGGAATTTTTCGTTCAGTTAGTACCATAGAGCCGGAAAACAAACCCTCCAAAGTCCGAACCCAAGTCCTTCAATAGTGCCCATAAGAATGATGATTTTTTCAGAAATGCAACATTTTACTAATTTTGTGAATGATTTAGCTAAAGACCATGATTTTTTTAACAAAAAAAATATTTCAGCTCGCTTGGAACTATAGAGCCGAAAAAAATGTCTTTTAAAGTCCAAACGCAAGTCTTGCAATGGTGCCCATAAAAATGGAAATTTTTTCAGAAATGAAATTTTTTGCTAATTTTGTGATTGATTTAGCTAATGACCATGATTCTTACGAGGAATCCAAATTTTCAGTTCGGTTGGTACCATAGAGCCGGAAATATCACCCTTCAAAATCCGAACCCAAGTCCTTCAATAGTGCCCATAAGATTGATGATTTTTTCAGAAATGCAACTTTTTGCTTAATTTGTGAATGATTTGTCTTAAGGCCAATATTCTAATAACAAACCGAAAATTTCAGCTCGCTTGGAACCATAGAGTTGAAAAAAAAAACACCCTCCAAAATCCGAACCCAAGTCCTTCAATAGTTCCCAAAAAAATGATGATTTTTTCAGAAATCCAACTTTTTGCTTATTTTGAGAATGATTTCGCTTAAGTCCATGATAATTATAATAATACGGAATTTTTCGTTCAGTTAGTACCATAGAGCCGGAAAAAAAACCCTCGAAAGTCTGAACCCAAGTCCTTCAATAGTTCCCAAAAATATGATGATTTTTTCAGAAATCCAACTTTTTGCTTATTTTGAGAATGATTTCGCTTAAGTCCATGATAATTATAATAATACGGAATTTTTCGTTCAGTTAGTACCATAGAGCCGGAAAAAAAACCCTCGAAAGTCCGAACCCAAGTCCTTCAATAGTGCCTATAAGAATGATGATTTTTTCAGAAATGCAACTTTTTGCTAATTTTGTGACTGATTTAGCTTATGACCATGATTCGTACGAGCAATCCGAATTTTTTGTTCGGTTGGTACCATAGAGCCGGAAATAACACCATTCAAATTCCGAACCCAAGTCCTTCAATAGTGCCTATAAGAATGATAATTTTTTCAGAAATGCAACTTGATGCCTATTTTGTGAATGATTTGTCTTAAGGCCAATATTCTTTTAACAAATCGACAATTTCAGCTCGCTTGGAACCATAGAGTTGAAAAAAAAACACCCTCCATAGTCCGAACCCATGTTTTTGCTGATTTTGTGGCTGATTTAGCTTGAGACCATGATTCTTATGTTGAATCCGAATTTTTCGTTCGGTTGTTACCATAGTGCCGGATAAAACACCCTTCAAATTCCGAACCCAAGTCCTTCAATAGTGCCCATAAGAATGAAGATTTTTTCAGAAATGCAACTTTTTGCTAATTATGTGACGGATTTAGCTTAAGACCATGATTCTTACGAGGAATCCGAATTTTCAGTTCGGTTGGTTCCATAGAGCCGGAAAAAATACCCTCCATAGTCCGAACCCAAGTCCTTCAATAGTGCCCATAAGACTGAAGATTTTTTCAGAAATGCAACTTTTTGCTAATTTTGTGACGGATTTAGCTTAAGACCATGATTCTTACATGCAACTTAAATGCAACTTTTTGCTTATTTTGTGAATAATTTGCCTTAAGGCCAATATTCTTATAAGAAATCGAAAATTTCAGATCGATTACTACCATACAGCCGGAAAAAACACCATTCAAATTCCGAACCCAAGTCCTTCAATAGTGCCCATAAGATTGATGTTTTTTTCAGAAATGCAACTTTTTGCTTATTTTGTGAATGATTTGTCTTAAGGCCAATATTCTCAATAGAAATCGAAAATTTCCGCTCGCTTGGAACCATAGAGTTGAAAAAAAAAATGCATTTTAAAGTCCGAACCCAAGTCTCGCAATAGTGCCCGTAAGAATGATGATTTTATCAGAAATGCACCTTGTTGCTGATTTTGTGACTGATTAAGCTTAAGACCATGATTCTGACGAGGAATCTGAATTTTCAGTTCGGTTGGTACCATAGAGCCGGAAAAAAAAATTTTGTGAATGATTGGTCTAAAGGCCAATATTCTTATAAAAAATCGAAAATTTCAGCTCGCTTGGAACCATAGCGTTGAAAAAAAATGTCTTTAAAAGTCCGAACCCAAGTCTTGCAATAGTGCCCATTAAAATGGAGATTTTTTCAGAAATGACACTTTTTGCTAATTTTGTGACTGATTTAGCTTATGACCATGATTCGTACGAGCAATCCGAATTTTCAGTTCGGTTGGTACCATAGAGCCGGAAATAACACCATTCAAAGTCCGAACCCAAGTCCTTCAATAGTGCCCATAAGAATGAAGACTTTTTTCAGAAATGCAACTTTTTGTTTATTTTGTGAATGATTTGTCTTAAGGCCAATATTCTTATTAGAAATCGAAAATTTCAGCTAGCTTGGAACCATAGAGTTGAAAAAAAAACACCCTCCATAGTCCGAACCCAAGTCCTTCAAAAGTGCCCATAAAAATTATGATTTTTTTCAGAAATGCAACTTTTTGCTTATTTTGTGAATGATTTCGCTTAAGTCCATGATAATTATCATAAATCGGAATTTTTCGTTCAGTTAGTACCATAGAGCCGGAAAACAAACCCTCCAAAGTCCGAACCCAAGTCCTTCAATAGTGCCCATAAGAATGATGATTTTTTCAGAAATGCAACATTTTACTAATTTTGTGAATGATTTAGCTAAAGACCATGATTTTTTTAACAAAAAAAATATTTCAGCTCGCTTGGAACTATAGAGCCGAAAAAAATGTCTTTTAAAGTCCAAACGCAAGTCTTGCAATGGTGCCCATAAAAATGGAAATTTTTTCAGAAATGAAATTTTTTGCTAATTTTGTGATTGATTTAGCTTATGACCATGATTCTTACGAGGAATCCAAATTTTCAGTTCGGTTGGTACCATAGAGCCGGAAATATCACCCTTCAAAATCCGAACCCAAGTCCTTCAATAGTGCCCATAAGATTGATGATTTTTTCAGAAATGCAACTTTTTGCTTAATTTGTGAATGATTTGTCTTAAGGCCAATATTCTAATAACAAACCGAAAATTTCAGCTCGCTTGGAACCATAGAGTTGAAAAAAAAAAACACCCTCCAAAATCCGAAACCCAAGTCCTTCAATAGTTCCCAAAAAAATGATGATTTTTTCAGAAATCCAACTTTTTGCTTATTTTGAGAATGATTTCGCTTAAGTCCATGATAATTATAATAATACGGAATTTTTCGTTCAGTTAGTACCATAGAGCCGGAAAAAAAAACCCTCGAAAGTCTGAACCCAAGTCCTTCAATAGTTCCCAAAAATATGATGATTTTTTCAGAAATCCAACTTTTTGCTTATTTTGAGAATGATTTCGCTTAAGTCCATGATAATTATAATAATACGGAATTTTTCGTTCAGTTAGTACCATAGAGCCGGAAAAAAAAACCCTCGAAAGTCCGAACCCAAGTCCTTCAATAGTGCCTATAAGAATGATGATTTTTTCAGAAATGCAACATTTTGCTAATTTTGTGAATGATTTAGCTAAAGACCATGATTCTTTTAACAAACGGAATATTTCAGCTCGCTTGGAACTATAGAGCCAAAAAAAATGTCTTTTAAAGTCCGAACGCAAGTCTTGCAAGAGTGCCCATAAAAATGGAGATTTTTTCAGATATGAAACTTTTCGCTAATTTTGTGACTGATTTAGCTTATGACCATGATTCTTACGAGAAATCCGAATTTTCAGTTCGGTTGGTACCATAGAGCCGGATAAAACACCCTTCAAATTCCGAACCCAAGTCCTTCAATAGTGCCCATAAGAATGAAGATTTTTTCAGAAATGCAACTTTTTGCTAATTATGTGACGGATTTAGCTTAAGACCATGATTCTTACGAGGAATCCGAATTTTCAGTTCGGTTGGTTCCATAGAGCTGGAAAAAATACCCTCCATAGTCCGAACCCAAGTCCTTCAATAGTGCCCATAAGAATGAAGATTTTTTCAGAAATGCAACTTTTTGCTTAATTTGTGAATGATTTGTCTTAAGGCCAATATTCTTATAACAAACCGAAAATTTCAGCTCGCTTGGAACCATAGAGTTGAAAAAAAAAAAGCCTTTTAAAGTCCGAACCCAAGTCTTGCAATAGTGCCCGTAAGAATGATGATTTTATCAGAAATGCACCTTTTTGCTGATTTTGTGACCAATTTAGCTTAAGACCATGATTCTTACGAGGAATCTGAATTTTTAGTTGGGTTGGTACCATAGAGCCGGAAAAAAAAACCTCCAAAGTCCTAACCCAAGTCCTTCGATAGTCCCCATAAGAATGATGATTTTTTCAGAAATGCATGTTTTTGCTTATTTTGTGAATAATTGGTCTTAAGGCCAATATTCTTATAACAAATCGAAAATTTCAGCTCGCTTGGAACCATAGCGTTGAAAAAAATGCCTTTAAAAGTCCGAACCCAAGTCTTGCAATAGTGCCCATTAAAATGGAGATTTTTTCAGAAATGACACTTTTTGCTAATTTTGTGACTGATTTAGCTTATGACCATGATTCGTACGAGCAATCCGAATTTTCAGTTCGGTTGGTACCATAGAGCCGGAAATAACACCCTCCAAAGTCCGAACCCAAGTCCTTCAATAGTGCCTATAAGAATTATGATTTTTTCAGAAATGCAACTTTATGCCTATTTTGTGAACGATTTGTCTTAAGGCCAATATTCTTATTAGAAATCGAAAAATTTCAGCTCGCTTGGAACCATAGAGTTGAAAAAAAAAACACCCTCCATAGTCCGAACCCAAGTCCTTCAAAAGTGCCCATAAAAATTATGATTTTTTTCAGAAATGCAACTTTTTGCTAATTTTGTGACGGATTTAGCTTAAGACCATGATTCTTACATGCAACTTAAATGCAACTTTTTGCTTATTTTGTGAATAATTTGCCTTAAGGCCAATATTCTTATAAGAAATCGAAAATTTCAGATCGATTACTACCATACAGCCGGAAAAAACACCATTCAAATTCCGAACCCAAGTCCTTCAATAGTGCCCATAAGATTGATGTTTTTTTCAGAAATGCAACTTTTTGCTTATTTACGAATGATTTGTCTTAAGGCCAATATTCTTAATAGAAATCGAAAATTTCCGCTCGCTTGGAACCATAGAGTTGAAAAAAAAATGCATTTTAAAGTCCGAACCCAAGTCTCGCAATAGTGCCCGTAAG